>CAXAJV010000002.1:13035241-13362241 GCA_963969225.1 Xylocopa violacea | reverse complement strand
CTTCTCAGAGAACAGTATATACGTCTATAACGTTATATATCCAAACGTAAGGCAACCTAACATCTCGGATGTAATATTTGACAACATGCCTGGCGTGTCGGACCCTACGTCTCGGTGGGAACAGTATATACGTCTGTAACGTCATATATCCTAACCTAAGGCAACCTAACATCTCGGATATAACATTTGACAACATTCCCGGCGTGTTGGAACCCTATGTCTCGGTGGTAACATTACGTGCGTCTATAACGTTATATATGCTAACCTAAGGCAACCTAACATCTCGGATGCAATATTTGACAACATTCCTGGCCTGTCGAACCCTACTTCTCGGAGGGAACAGCATATACGTCTATAACGACATGTATCCTAACCTAAGACAACCTAACATCGCGGATATAACATTTCACAACATTCCCGGCGTGTTGGAACCCTACGTCTCGGTGGTAACATTACGTGCGTCTATAACGTTATATATGCTAACCTAAGGCAACCTAACATCTCGGATGCAATATTTGACAACATTCCTGGCCTGTCGAACCCTACTTGTCGGAGGGAACAGCATATACGTCTATAACGTCATATATCCTAACCTAAGGCAACCTAACATCTCGGATGTAACATTTGACAACATTCCAGGTTTGTCGGTCCCTACGTCTCGGTGGTAACGTTACATGCGTCTACAACGTTATATATCCTAACCTAAGGCAACCTAACATCTTGGATGTAACATTTGACGACATTCCAGGCATGTCGGTCCCTACGCCTCGGTGGTAAGATTACATGCGTCTATAGCGGTATATATCCTAATCTTAGGCAACCTAACATCTCGGATGTAACATTTTACGACATTCCAGGCCTGTCGGTCCCTACGTCTCGGTGGTAACATTACATGCGTCTATAACGTTATATATCCTAACCTAAGGCAACCTAACATCTCGGATGTAATATTTGACAACATTCCTGGCGTGTCGGACCCTACTTCTCGGTGGGAACAGTATATACGTCTGTAACGTCATATATCCTAACCTAAGGCAACCTAACATCTCGGATATAACATTTGACAACATTCCAGGCGTGTTGGAACCCTACGTCTCGGTGGTAACATTACGTGCGTCTATAACGTTATATATGCTAACCTAAGGCAACATAACATCTCGGATGCAATATTTGACAACATTCCTGGCCTGTCGAACCCTACTTCTCGGAGGGAACAGTATATACGTCTATAACGGTATATATCCTAATCTAAGGCAACCTAACATCTCGGATGCAATATTTGACAACATTCCTGGCCTGTAGAACCCTACTCCTCGGACGGAACAGTATATACGTCTGTAACGACATATATCCTAACCTAAGACAACCTAACATCCCGGATGTCACATTTTACCACATTCCAGGCGTGTCGGTCCCTACGTCTCGGTGGTAACGTTACATGCGTCTATAACGTTATATATCCTAACCTAAGGCAACCTAACATCTCGGATGCAATATTTGACAACATTCCTGGCCTGTCGAAACCTACTTCTCGGAGGGAACAGCATATACGTCTATAACGTCATTAATCCTAACCTAAGGCAACCTAACATCTCGGATGTAACATTTGACAACATTCCAGGCGTGTCGGTCCCTACGTCTCGGTGATAACATTACATGCGTCTATAGCGGTATATATCCTAATCTTAGGCAACCTAACATCTCGGATGTAACATTTGACAACATTCCAGGTTTGTCGGTCCCTACGTCTCGGTGGTAACGTTACATGCGTCTATAACGTTATATATCCTAACCTAAGGCCACCTAACATCTCGTATGTAATATTTGATAACATTCCTGGCGTGTCGAACCCTACTTCTCGGAGGGAACAGCATATACGTCTATAACGTCATATATCCTAACCTAAGGCAACCTAACATCTCGGATATAACATTTGACAACATACCCGGCGTGTTGGAACCCTACGTCTCGGTGGTAACATTACGTGCGTCTATAACGTTATATATGCTAACCTAATGCAACCTAACATCTCGGATGCAATATTTGACAACATTCCTGGCCTGTCGAACCCTACTTCTCGGAGGGAACAGTATATACGTCTATAACGTTATATATTTTAACCTAAGGCAACCTGACATCTCGGATGTAATATTCTACATCATTCCAGGCGTGTCGTACCCTACTTCTCGGATGGAACTGTATATACGTCTATAACGGTATATATCCTAATCTAAGGCAACCTAACATCTCGGATGTAACATTTGACAACATTGCAGGCATGTCGGTCCCTACGTCTCGGTGGTAAGATTATATGCGTCTATAACGTTATATATCCTAACCTAAGGCAACCTAACATCTCGGATGCAATATTTGACAACATTCCTGGCCTGTCGAACCCTACTTCTCGGAGGGAACAGTATATACGTCTATAACGTCATATATCCTAACCTAAGGCAACCTTACATCTCGGATGTAACATTTGACAACATTCCAGGCGTGTCGAATCCTACTTCTCGGTGGGAACAGTATAAACGTCTATAACGTTATATATCCTAACGTAAGGCAACCTAACATCTCGGATGTAATATTTGACAACATGCCTGGCGTGTCGGACCCTACGTCTCGGTGGGAACAGTATATACGTCTGTAACGTCATATATCCTAACCTAAGGCAACCTAACATCTCGGATATAACATTTGACAACATTCCCGGCGTGTTGGAACCCTATGTCTCGGTGGTAACATTACGTGCGTCTATAACGTTATATATGCTAACCTAAGGCAACCTAACATCTCGGATGCAATATTTGACAACATTCCTGGCCTGTCGAACCCTACTTGTCGGAGGGAACAGCATATACGTCTATAACGTCATATATCCTAACCTAAGGCAACCTAACATCTCGGATGTAACATTTGACAACATTCCAGGTTTGTCGGTCCCTACGTCTCGGTGGTAACGTTACATGCGTCTACAACGTTATATATCCTAACCTAAGGCAACCTAACATCTTGGATGTAACATTTGACGACATTCCAGGCATGTCGGTCCCTACGCCTCGGTGGTAAGATTACATGCGTCTATAGCGGTATATATCCTAATCTTAGGCAACCTAACATCTCGGATGTAACATTTTACGACATTCCAGGCCTGTCGGTCCCTACGTCTCGGTGGTAACATTACATGCGTCTATAACGTTATATATCCTAACCTAAGGCAACCTAACATCTCGGATGTAATATTTGACAACATTCCTGGCGTGTCGGACCCTACTTCTCGGTGGGAACAGTATATACGTCTGTAACGTCATATATCCTAACCTAAGGCAACCTAACATCTCGGATATAACATTTGACAACATTCCAGGCGTGTTGGAACCCTACGTCTCGGTGGTAACATTACGTGCGTCTATAACGTTATATATGCTAACCTAAGGCAACATAACATCTCGGATGCAATATTTGACAACATTCCTGGCCTGTCGAACCCTACTTCTCGGAGGGAACAGTATATACGTCTATAACGGTATATATCCTAATCTAAGGCAACCTAACATCTCGGATGCAATATTTGACAACATTCCTGGCCTGTAGAACCCTACTCCTCGGAGGGAACAGTATATACGTCTGTAACGACATATATCCTAACCTAAGACAACCTAACATCCCGGATGTAACATTATACCACATTCCAGGCGTGTCGGTCCCTACGTCTCGGTGGTAACGTTACATGCGTCTATAACGTTATATATCCTAACCTAAGGCAACCTAACATCTCGGATGCAATATTTGACAACATTCCTGGCCTGTCGAAACCTACTTCTCGGAGGGAACAGCATATACGTCTATAACGTCATTAATCCTAACCTAAGGCAACCTAACATCTCGGATGTAACATTTGGCAACATTCCAGGCGTGTCGGTCCCTACGTCCCGGTGATAACATTACATGCGTCTATAGCGGTATATATCCTAATCTTAGGCAACCTAACATCTCGGATGTAACATTTGACAACATTCCAGGCGTGTCGGTCCCTACGTCACAGTGGAAACATTACATGCGTCTATAACTTTATATATCCTAACCTAAGGCCACCTAACATCTCGTATGTAATATTTGATAACATTCCTGGCGTGTCGAACCCTACTTCTCGGAGGGAACAGCATATACGTCTATAACGTCATATATCCTAACCTAAGGCAACCTAACATCTCGGATATAACATTTGACAACATACCCGGCGTGTTGGAACCCTACGTCTCGGTGGTAACATTACGTGCGTCTATAACGTTATATATGCTAACCTAAGGCAACCTAACATCTCGGATGCAATATTTGACAACATTCCTGGCCTGTCGAACCCTACTTCTCGGAGGGAACAGTATATACGTCTATAACGTTATATATTCTAACCTAAGGCAACCTGACATCTCGGATGTAATATTCTACATCATTCCAGGCGTGTCGTACCCTACTTCTCGGATGGAACTGTATATACGTCTATAACGGTATATATCCTAATCTAAGGCAACCTAACATCTCGGATGTAACATTTGACAACATTGCAGGCATGTCGGTCCCTACGTCTCGGTGGTAAGATTATATGCGTCTATAACGTTATATATCCTAACCTAAGGCAACCTAACATCTCGGATGCAATTTTTGACAACATTCCTGGCCTGTCGAACCCTACTTCTCGGAGGGAACAGTATATACGTCTATAACGTCATATATCCTAACCTAAGGCAACCTTACATCTCGGATGTAACATTTGACAACATTCCAGGCGTGTCGAATCCTACTTCTTGGTGGGAACAGTATATACGTCTATAACGTTATATATCCAAACGTAAGGCAACCTAACATCTCGGATGTAATATTTGACAACATGCCTGGCGTGTCGGACCCTACGTCTCGGTGGGAACAGTATATACGTCTGTAACGTCATATATCCTAACCTAAGGCAACCTAACATCTCGGATATAACATTTGACAACATTCCCGGCGTGTTGGAACCCTATGTCTCGGTGGTAACATTACGTGCGTCTATAACGTTATATATGCTAACCTAAGGCAACCTAACATCTCGGATGCAATATTTGACAACATTCCTGGCCTGTCGAACCCTACTTCTCGGAGGGAACAGCATATACGTCTATAACGACATGTATCCTAACCTAAGACAACCTAACATCGCGGATATAACATTTCACAACATTCCCGGCGTGTTGGAACCCTACGTCTCGGTGGTAACATTACGTGCGTCTATAACGTTATATATGCTAACCTAAGGCAACCTAACATCTCGGATGCAATATTTGACAACATTCCTGGCCTGTCGAACCCTACTTCTCGGAGGGAACAGCATATACGTCTATAACGTCATATATCCTAACCTAAGGCAACCTAACATCTCGGATGTAACATTTGACAACATTCCAGGTTTGTCGGTCCCTACGTCTCGGTGGTAACGTTACATGCGTCTACAACGTTATATATCCTAACCTAAGGCAACCTAACATCTTGGATGTAACATTTGACAACATTCCAGGCATGTCGGTCCCTACGCCTCGGTGGTAAGATTATATGCGTCTATAACGTTATATATCCTTATCTAAGGCAACCTAACATCTCGGATGCAATATTTGACAACATTCCTGGCCTGTCGAATCCTACTTCTCGGAGGGAACAGCATATACGTCTATAACGTCATATATCCTAACCTAAGGCAACCTAACATCTCGGATGTAACATTTTACAACATTCCTGGCGTGTCGGACCCTACTTCTCGGTGGGAACAGTATATACGTCTGTAACGTCATATATCCTAACCTAAGGCAACCTAACATCTCGGATATAACATTTGACAACATTCCAGGCGTGTTGGAACCCTACGTCTCGGTGGTAACATTACGTGCGTCTATAACGTTATGTATGCTAACCTAAGGCAACATAACATCTCGGATGCAATATTTGACAACATTCCTGGCCTGTCGAACCCTACTTCTCGGAGGGAACAGTATATACGTCTATAACGGTATATATCCTAATCTAAGGCAACCTAACATCTCGGATGCAATATTTGACAACATTCCTGGCCTGTAGAACCCTACTCCTCGGAGGGAACAGTATATACGTCTGTAACGACATATATCCTAACCTAAGACAACCTAACATCCCGGATGTAACATTTTACCACATTCCAGGCGTGTCGGTCCCTACGTCTCGGTGGTAACGTTACATGCGTCTATAACGTTATATATCCTAACCTAAGGCAACCTAACATCTCGGATGCAATATTTGACAACATTCCTGGCCTGTCGAAACCTACTTCTCGGAGGGAACAGCATATACGTCTATAACGTCATTAATCCTAACCTAAGGCAACCTAACATCTCGGATGTAACATTCGACAACATTCCAGGCGTGTCGGTCCCTACGTCCCGGTGATAACATTACATGCGTCTATAGCGGTATATATCCTAATCTTAGGCAACCTAGCATCTCGGATGTAACATTTGACAACATTCCAGGCGTGTCGGTCCCTACGTCACAGTGGAAACATTACATGCGTCTATAACGTTATATATCCTAACCTAAGGCCACCTAACATCTCGTATGTAATATTTGATAACATTCCTGGCGTGTCGAACCCTACTTCTCGGAGGGAACAGCATATACGTCTATAACGTCATATATCCTAACCTAAGGCAACCTAACATCTCGGACATAACATTTGACAACATACCCGGCGTGTTGGAACCCTACGTCTCGGTGGTAACATTACGTGCGTCTATAACGTTATATATGCTAACCTAAGGCAACCTAACATCTCGGATGCAATATTTGACAACATTCCTGGCCTGTCGAACCCTACTTCTCGGAGGGAACAGTATATACGTCTATAACGTTATATATTCTAACCTAAGGCAACCTGACATCTCGGATGTAATATTCTACATCATTCCAGGCGTGTCGTACCCTACTTCTCGGATGGAACTGTATATACGTCTATAACGGTATATATCCTAATCTAAGGCAACCTAACATCTCGGATGTAACATTTGACAACATTGCAGGCATGTCGGTCCCTACGTCTCGGTGGTAAGATTATATGCGTCTATAACGTTATATATCCTAACCTAAGGCAACCTAACATCTCGGATGCAATATTTGACAACATTCCTGGCCTGTCGAACCCTACTTCTCGGAGGGAACAGTATATACGTCTATAACGTCATATATCCTAACCTAAGGCAACCTTACATCTCGGATATAACATTTCACAACATTCCCGGCGTGTTGGAACCCTACGTCTCGGTGGTAACATTACGTGCGTCTATAACGTTATATATCCTAACCTAAGGCCACCTAACATCTCGTATGTAATATTTGATAACATTCCTGGCGTGTCGAACCCTACTTCTCGGAGGGAACAGCATATACGTCTATAACGTCATATATCCTAACCTAAGGCAACCTAACATCTCGGACATAACATTTGACAACATACCCGGCGTGTTGGAACCCTACGTCTCGGTGGTAACATTACGTGCGTCTATAACGTTATATATGCTAACCTAAGGCAACCTAACATCTCGGATGCAATATTTGACAACATTCCTGGCCTGTCGAACCCTACTTCTCGGAGGGAACAGTATATACGTCTATAACGTTATATATTCTAACCTAAGGCAACCTGACATCTCGGATGTAATATTCTACATCATTCCAGGCGTGTCGTACCCTACTTCTCGGATGGAACTGTATATACGTCTATAACGGTATATATCCTAATCTAAGGCAACCTAACATCTCGGATGTAACATTTGACAACATTGCAGGCATGTCGGTCCCTACGTCTCGGTGGTAAGATTATATGCGTCTATAACGTTATATATCCTAACCTAAGGCAACCTAACATCTCGGATGCAATATTTGACAACATTCCTGGCCTGTCGAACCCTACTTCTCGGAGGGAACAGTATATACGTCTATAACGTCATATATCCTAACCTAAGGCAACCTTACATCTCGGATATAACATTTCACAACATTCCCGGCGTGTTGGAACCCTACGTCTCGGTGGTAACATTACGTGCGTCTATAACGTTATATATCCTAACCTAAGGCCACCTAACATCTCGTATGTAATATTTGATAACATTCCTGGCGTGTCGAACCCTACTTCTCGGAGGGAACAGCATATACGTCTATAACGTCATATATCCTAACCTAAGGCAACCTAACATCTCGGACATAACATTTGACAACATACCCGGCGTGTTGGAACCCTACGTCTCGGTGGTAACATTACGTGCGTCTATAACGTTATATATGCTAACCTAAGGCAACCTAACATCTCGGATGCAATATTTGACAACATTCCTGGCCTGTCGAACCCTACTTCTCGGAGGGAACAGTATATACGTCTATAACGTTATATATTCTAACCTAAGGCAACCTGACATCTCGGATGTAATATTCTACATCATTCCAGGCGTGTCGTACCCTACTTCTCGGATGGAACTGTATATACGTCTATAACGGTATATATCCTAATCTAAGGCAACCTAACATCTCGGATGTAACATTTGACAACATTGCAGGCATGTCGGTCCCTACGTCTCGGTGGTAAGATTATATGCGTCTATAACGTTATATATCCTAACCTAAGGCAACCTAACATCTCGGATGCAATATTTGACAACATTCCTGGCCTGTCGAACCCTACTTCTCGGAGGGAACAGTATATACGTCTATAACGTCATATATCCTAACCTAAGGCAACCTTACATCTCGGATGTAACATTTGACAACATTCCAGGCGTGTCGAATCCTACTTCTCGGTGGGAACAGTATATACGTCTATAACGTTATATATCCTAACGTAAGGCAACCTAACATCTCGGATGTAATATTTGACAACATGCCTGGCGTGTCGGACCCTACGTCTCGGTGGGAACAGTATATACGTCTGTAACGTCATATATCCTAACCTAAGGCAACCTAACATCTCGGATATAACATTTGACAACATTCCCGGCGTGTTGGAACCCTATGTCTCGGTGGTAACATTACGTGCGTCTATAACGTTATATATGCTAACCTAAGGCAACCTAACATCTCGGATGCAATATTTGACAACATTCCTGGCCTGTCGAACCCTACTTCTCGGAGGGAACAGCATATACGTCTATAACGACATATATCCTAACCTAAGACAACCTAACATCTCGGATATAACATTTCACAACATTCCCGGCGTGTTGGAACCCTACGTCTCGGTGGTAACATTACGTGCGTCTATAACGTTATATATGCTAACCTAAGGCAACCTAACATCTCGGATGCAATATTTGACAACATTCCTGGCCTGTCGAACCCTACTTCTCGGAGGGAACAGCATATACGTCTATAACGTCATATATCCTAACCTAAGGCAACCTAACATCTCGGATGTAACATTTGACAACATTCCAGGTTTGTCGGTCCCTACGTCTCGGTGGTAACGTTACATGCGTCTACAACGTTATATATCCTAACCTAAGGCAACCTAACATCTTGGATGTAACATTTGACAACATTCCAGGCATGTCGGTCCCTACGCCTCGGTGGTAAGATTATATGCGTCTATAACGTTATATATCCTTACCTAAGGCAACCTAACATCTCGGATGCAATATTTGACAACATTCCTGGCCTGTCGAATCCTACTTCTCGGAGGGAACAGCATATACGTCTATAACGTCATATATCCTAACCTAAGGCAACCTAACATCTCGGATATAACATTTGACAACATTCCAGGCGTGTTGGAACCCTACGTCTCGGTGGTAACATTACCTGCGTCTATAACGTTATATATGCTAACCTAAGGCAAGATAACATCTCGGATGCAATATTTGACAACATTTCTGGCCTGTCGAACCCTACTTCTCGGAGGGAACATTATATACGTCTATAACGTTATATATCCTAACGAAAGGCAACCTAACATCTCGGATGTAATATTTGACAACATTCCTGGCGTGTCGGACCCTACTTCTCGGTGGGAACAGTATATACGTCTGTAACGTCATATATCCTAACCTAAGGCAACCTAACATCTCGGATATAACATTTGACAACATTCCCGGCGTGTTGGAACCCTATGTCTCGGTGGTAACATTACGTGCGTCTATAACGTTATATATGCTAACCTAAGGCAACCTAACATCTCGGATGCAATATTTGACAACATTCCTGGCCTGTCGAACCCTACTTCTCGGAGGGAACAGCATATACGTCTATAAGGACATATATCCTAACCTAAGACAACCTAACATCTCGGATATAACATTTCACAACATTCCCGGCGTGTTGGAACCCTACGTCTCGGTGGTAACATTACGTGCGTCTATAACGTTATATATGCTAACCTAAGGCAACCTAACATCTCGGATACAATATTTGACAACATTCCTGGCCTGTCGAACCCTACTTCTCGGAGGGGACAGCATATACGTCTATAACGTCATATATCCTAACCTAAGGCAACCTAACATCTTGGATGTAACATTTGACAACATTCCAGGCATGTCGGTCCCTACGCCTCGGTGGTAAGATTATATGCGTCTATAACGTTATATATCCTTATCTAAGGCAACCTAACATCTCGGATGCAATATTTGACAACACTCCTAGCCTGTCGAACCCTACTTCTCGGAGGGAACAGTATATACGTCTATAACGTTATATATCCTAACCTAAGGCAACCTGACATTTCGGATGTAATATTCTACATCATTCCAGGCGTGTCGAACCCTACTTCTCGGTGGGAACATTATATGAGTCTATAACGTTGTATATCCTAATCTAAGGCAACCTATTATCTCAGACGTAATATTTTACAATATTCCTGGCGTGTCGGTGCATACTTTTCGGTGGGAATATTATATGCGTCTATAACGGTCGATATCGTAATCTAAGGCAACCTGACATCTCGGATGCAATATTTGACAACATTCCTGGCCTGTCGAACCCTACTTCTCGGAGGGAACTGTATATACGTCAATAACGGTATATATCCTAATCTAAGGCAACCTAACATCTCGGATGTAACATTTTACCACATTCCAGGCGTGTCGGTCCCTACGTCTCGGTGGTAACATTACATGCGTCTATAACGTTATATATCCTAATCTAAGGCCACCTAACATCTCGTATGTAATATTTGACAATATTCCTGGCGTGTCGGTCCCTACGTCTCGGTGGTAACATTACATGCGTCTATAGCGGTATATATCCTAATCTTAGGCAACCTAACATCTCGGATGTAACATTTTACGACATTCCAGGCCTGTCGGTCCCTACGTCTCGGTGGTAACATTACATGCGTCTATAACGTTATATATCCTAACCTAAGGCAACCTAACATCTCGGATGTAATATTTGACAACATTCCTGGCGTGTCGGACCCTACTTCTCGGTGGGAACAGTATATACGTCTGTAACGTCATATATCCTAACCTAAGGCAACCTAACATCTCGGATATAACATTTGACAACATTCCAGGCATGTTGGAACCCTACGTCTCGGTGGTAACATTACGTGCGTCTATAACGTTATATATGCTAACCTAAGGCAACATAACATCTCGGATGCAATATTTGACAACATTCCTGGCCTGTCGAATCCTACTTCTCGGAGGGAACAGCATATACGTCTATAACGTCATATATCCTAACCTAAGGCAACCTAACATCTCGGATGTAACATTTTACAACATTCCTGGCGTGTCGGACCCTACTTCTCGGTGGGAACAGTATATACGTCTGTAACGTCATATATCCTAACCTAAGGCAACCTAACATCTCGGATATAACATTTGACAACATTCCAGGCGTGTTGGAACCCTACGTCTCGGTGGTAACATTACGTGCGTCTATAACGTTATATATGCTAACCTAAGGCAACATAACATCTCGGATGCAATATTTGACAACATTTCTGGCCTGTCGAACCCTACTTCTCGGAGGGAACATTATATACGTCTATAACGGTATATATCCTAATCTAAGGCAACCTAACATCTCGGATGCAATATTTGACAACATTCCTGGCCTGTAGAACCCTACTCCTCGGAGGGAACAGTATATACGTCTGTAACGACATATATCCTAACCTAAGACAACCTAACATCCCGGATGTAACATTTGACAACATTCCAGGCGTGTCGGTCCCTACGTCTCGGTGGTAACGTTACATGCGTCTATAACGTTATATATCCTAACCTAAGACAACCTAACATCTCGGATATAACATTTCACAACATTCCCGGCGTGTTGGAACCCTACGTCTCGGTGGTAACATTACGTGCGTCTATAACGTTATATATGCTAACCTAAGGCAACCTAACATCTCGGATGCAATATTTGACAACATTCCTGGCATGTCGAACCCTACTTCTCGGAGGGAACAGCATATACGTCTATAACGTCATATATCCTAACCTAAGGCAACCTAACATCTCGGATGTAACATTTTACAACATTTCTGGCGTGTCGGACCCTACTTCTCGGTGGGAACAGTATATACGTCTGTAACGTCATATATCCTAACCTAAGGCAACCTAACATCTCGGATATAACATTTGACAACATTCCAGGCGTGTTGGAACCCTACGTCTCGGTGGTAATATTACGTGCGTCTATAACGTTATATATGCTAACCTAAGGCAACATAACATCTCGGATGTAATATTTGACAACATTCCTGGCCTGTCGAACCCTACTTCTCGGAGGGAACAGTATATACGTCTATAACGGTATATATCCTAATCTAAGGCAACCTAACATCTCGGATGCAATATTTGACAACATTCCTGGCCTGTAGAACCCTACTCCTCGGAGGGAACAGTATATACGTCTGTAACGACATATATCCTAACCTAAGACAACCTAACATCCCGGATGTAACATTTTACCACATTCCAGGCGTGTCGGTCCCTACGTCTCGGTGGTAACGTTACATGCGTCTATAACGTTATATATCCTAACCTAAGGCAACCTAACATCTCGGATGCAATATTTGACAACATTCCTGGCCTGTCGAAACCTACTTCTCGGAGGGAACAGCATATACGTCTATAACGTCATTAATCCTAACCTAAGGCAACCTAACATCTCGGATGTAACATTTGACAACATTCCAGGCGTGTCGGTCCCTACGTCTCGGTGATAACATTACATGCGTCTATAGCGGTATATATCCTAATCTTAGGCAACCTAACATCTCGGATGTAACATTTGACAACATTCCAGGCGTGTCGGTCCCTACGTCACAGTGGAAACATTACATGCGTCTATAACGTTATATATCCTAACCTAAGGCCACCTAACATCTCGTATGTAATATTTGATAACATTCCTGGCGTGTCGAACCCTACTTCTCGGAGGGAACAGCATATACGTCTATAACGTCATATATCCTAACCTAAGGCAACCTAACATCTCGGATATAACATTTGACAACATACCCGGCGTGTTGGAACCCTACGTCTCGGTGGTAACATTACGTGCGTCTATAACGTTATATATGCTAACCTAATGCAACCTAACATCTCGGATGCAATATTTGACAACATTCCTGGCCTGTCGAACCCTACTTCTCGGAGGGAACAGTATATACGTCTATAACGGTATATATCCTAATCTAAGGCAACCTAACATCTCGGATGCAATATTTGACAACATTCCTGGCCTGTAGAACCCTACTCCTCGGACGGAACAGTATATACGTCTGTAACGACATATATCCTAACCTAAGACAACCTAACATCCCGGATGTAACATTTTACCACATTCCAGGCGTGTCGGTCCCTACGTCTCGGTGGTAACGTTACATGCGTCTATAACGTTATATATCCTAACCTAAGGCAACCTAACATCTCGGATGCAATATTTGACAACATTCCTGGCCTGTCGAAACCTACTTCTCGGAGGGAACAGCATATACGTCTATAACGTCATTAATCCTAACCTAAGGCAACCTAACATCTCGGATGTAACATTTGACAACATTCCAGGCGTGTCGGTCCCTACGTCTCGGTGATAACATTACATGCGTCTATAGCGGTATATATCCTAATCTTAGGCAACCTAACATCTCGGATGTAACATTTGACAACATTCCAGGTTTGTCGGTCCCTACGTCTCGGTGGTAACGTTACATGCGTCTATAACGTTATATATCCTAACCTAAGGCCACCTAACATCTCGTATGTAATATTCGATAACATTCCTGGCGTGTCGAACCCTACTTCTCGGAGGGAACAGCATATACGTCTATAACGTCATATATCCTAACCTAAGGCAACCTAACATCTCGGATATAACATTTGACAACATACCCGGCGTGTTGGAACCCTACGTCTCGGTGGTAACATTACGTGCGTCTATAACGTTATATATGCTAACCTAATGCAACCTAACATCTCGGATGCAATATTTGACAACATTCCTGGCCTGTCGAACCCTACTTCTCGGAGGGAACAGTATATACGTCTATAACGTTATATATTTTAACCTAAGGCAACCTGACATCTCGGATGTAATATTCTACATCATTCCAGGCGTGTCGTACCCTACTTCTCGGATGGAACTGTATATACGTCTATAACGGTATATATCCTAATCTAAGGCAACCTAACATCTCGGATGTAACATTTGACAACATTGCAGGCATGTCGGTCCCTACGTCTCGGTGGTAAGATTATATGCGTCTATAACGTTATATATCCTAACCTAAGGCAACCTAACATCTCGGATGCAATATTTGACAACATTCCTGGCCTGTCGAACCCTACTTCTCGGAGGGAACAGTATATACGTCTATAACGTCATATATCCTAACCTAAGGCAACCTTACATCTCGGATGTAACATTTGACAACATTCCAGGCGTGTCGAATCCTACTTCTCGGTGGGAACAGTATAAACGTCTATAACGTTATATATCCTAACGTAAGGCAACCTAACATCTCGGATGTAATATTTGACAACATGCCTGGCGTGTCGGACCCTACGTCTCGGTGGGAACAGTATATACGTCTGTAACGTCATATATCCTAACCTAAGGCAACCTAACATCTCGGATATAACATTTGACAACATTCCCGGCGTGTTGGAACCCTATGTCTCGGTGGTAACATTACGTGCGTCTATAACGTTATATATGCTAACCTAAGGCAACCTAACATCTCGGATGCAATATTTGACAACATTCCTGGCCTGTCGAACCCTACTTGTCGGAGGGAACAGCATATACGTCTATAACGTCATATATCCTAACCTAAGGCAACCTAACATCTCGGATGTAACATTTGACAACATTCCAGGTTTGTCGGTCCCTACGTCTCGGTGGTAACGTTACATGCGTCTACAACGTTATATATCCTAACCTAAGGCAACCTAACATCTTGGATGTAACATTTGACGACATTCCAGGCATGTCGGTCCCTACGCCTCGGTGGTAAGATTACATGCGTCTATAGCGGTATATATCCTAATCTTAGGCAACCTAACATCTCGGATGTAACATTTTACGACATTCCAGGCCTGTCGGTCCCTACGTCTCGGTGGTAACATTACATGCGTCTATAACGTTATATATCCTAACCTAAGGCAACCTAACATCTCGGATGTAATATTTGACAACATTCCTGGCGTGTCGGACCCTACTTCTCGGTGGGAACAGTATATACGTCTGTAACGTCATATATCCTAACCTAAGGCAACCTAACATCTCGGATATAACATTTGACAACATTCCAGGCGTGTTGGAACCCTACGTCTCGGTGGTAACATTACGTGCGTCTATAACGTTATATATGCTAACCTAAGGCAACATAACATCTCGGATGCAATATTTGACAACATTCCTGGCCTGTCGAACCCTACTTCTCGGAGGGAACAGTATATACGTCTATAACGGTATATATCCTAATCTAAGGCAACCTAACATCTCGGATGCAATATTTGACAACATTCCTGGCCTGTAGAACCCTACTCCTCGGAGGGAACAGTATATACGTCTGTAACGACATATATCCTAACCTAAGACAACCTAACATCCCGGATGTAACATTATACCACATTCCAGGCGTGTCGGTCCCTACGTCTCGGTGGTAACGTTACATGCGTCTATAACGTTATATATCCTAACCTAAGGCAACCTAACATCTCGGATGCAATATTTGACAACATTCCTGGCCTGTCGAAACCTACTTCTCGGAGGGAACAGCATATACGTCTATAACGTCATTAATCCTAACCTAAGGCAACCTAACATCTCGGATGTAACATTTGGCAACATTCCAGGCGTGTCGGTCCCTACGTCCCGGTGATAACATTACATGCGTCTATAGCGGTATATATCCTAATCTTAGGCAACCTAACATCTCGGATGTAACATTTGACAACATTCCAGGCGTGTCGGTCCCTACGTCACAGTGGAAACATTACATGCGTCTATAACTTTATATATCCTAACCTAAGGCCACCTAACATCTCGTATGTAATATTTGATAACATTCCTGGCGTGTCGAACCCTACTTCTCGGAGGGAACAGCATATACGTCTATAACGTCATATATCCTAACCTAAGGCAACCTAACATCTCGGATATAACATTTGACAACATACCCGGCGTGTTGGAACCCTACGTCTCGGTGGTAACATTACGTGCGTCTATAACGTTATATATGCTAACCTAAGGCAACCTAACATCTCGGATGCAATATTTGACAACATTCCTGGCCTGTCGAACCCTACTTCTCGGAGGGAACAGTATATACGTCTATAACGTTATATATTCTAACCTAAGGCAACCTGACATCTCGGATGTAATATTCTACATCATTCCAGGCGTGTCGTACCCTACTTCTCGGATGGAACTGTATATACGTCTATAACGGTATATATCCTAATCTAAGGCAACCTAACATCTCGGATGTAACATTTGACAACATTGCAGGCATGTCGGTCCCTACGTCTCGGTGGTAAGATTATATGCGTCTATAACGTTATATATCCTAACCTAAGGCAACCTAACATCTCGGATGCAATTTTTGACAACATTCCTGGCCTGTCGAACCCTACTTCTCGGAGGGAACAGTATATACGTCTATAACGTCATATATCCTAACCTAAGGCAACCTTACATCTCGGATGTAACATTTGACAACATTCCAGGCGTGTCGAATCCTACTTCTTGGTGGGAACAGTATATACGTCTATAACGTTATATATCCAAACGTAAGGCAACCTAACATCTCGGATGTAATATTTGACAACATGCCTGGCGTGTCGGACCCTACGTCTCGGTGGGAACAGTATATACGTCTGTAACGTCATATATCCTAACCTAAGGCAACCTAACATCTCGGATATAACATTTGACAACATTCCCGGCGTGTTGGAACCCTATGTCTCGGTGGTAACATTACGTGCGTCTATAACGTTATATATGCTAACCTAAGGCAACCTAACATCTCGGATGCAATATTTGACAACATTCCTGGCCTGTCGAACCCTACTTCTCGGAGGGAACAGCATATACGTCTATAACGACATGTATCCTAACCTAAGACAACCTAACATCGCGGATATAACATTTCACAACATTCCCGGCGTGTTGGAACCCTACGTCTCGGTGGTAACATTACGTGCGTCTATAACGTTATATATGCTAACCTAAGGCAACCTAACATCTCGGATGCAATATTTGACAACATTCCTGGCCTGTCGAACCCTACTTCTCGGAGGGAACAGCATATACGTCTATAACGTCATATATCCTAACCTAAGGCAACCTAACATCTCGGATGTAACATTTGACAACATTCCAGGTTTGTCGGTCCCTACGTCTCGGTGGTAACGTTACATGCGTCTACAACGTTATATATCCTAACCTAAGGCAACCTAACATCTTGGATGTAACATTTGACAACATTCCAGGCATGTCGGTCCCTACGCCTCGGTGGTAAGATTATATGCGTCTATAACGTTATATATCCTTATCTAAGGCAACCTAACATCTCGGACGCAATATTTGACAACATTCCTGGCCTGTCGAATCCTACTTCTCGGAGGGAACAGCATATACGTCTATAACGTCATATATCCTAACCTAAGGCAACCTAACATCTCGGATGTAACATTTTACAACATTCCTGGCGTGTCGGACCCTACTTCTCGGTGGGAACAGTATATACGTCTGTAACGTCATATATCCTAACCTAAGGCAACCTAACATCTCGGATATAACATTTGACAACATTCCAGGCGTGTTGGAACCCTACGTCTCGGTGGTAACATTACGTGCGTCTATAACGTTATGTATGCTAACCTAAGGCAACATAACATCTCGGATGCAATATTTGACAACATTCCTGGCCTGTCGAACCCTACTTCTCGGAGGGAACAGTATATACGTCTATAACGGTATATATCCTAATCTAAGGCAACCTAACATCTCGGATGCAATATTTGACAACATTCCTGGCCTGTAGAACCCTACTCCTCGGAGGGAACAGTATATACGTCTGTAACGACATATATCCTAACCTAAGACAACCTAACATCCCGGATGTAACATTTTACCACATTCCAGGCGTGTCGGTCCCTACGTCTCGGTGGTAACGTTACATGCGTCTATAACGTTATATATCCTAACCTAAGGCAACCTAACATCTCGGATGCAATATTTGACAACATTCCTGGCCTGTCGAAACCTACTTCTCGGAGGGAACAGCATATACGTCTATAACGTCATTAATCCTAACCTAAGGCAACCTAACATCTCGGATGTAACATTCGACAACATTCCAGGCGTGTCGGTCCCTACGTCCCGGTGATAACATTACATGCGTCTATAGCGGTATATATCCTAATCTTAGGCAACCTAGCATCTCGGATGTAACATTTGACAACATTCCAGGCGTGTCGGTCCCTACGTCACAGTGGAAACATTACATGCGTCTATAACGTTATATATCCTAACCTAAGGCCACCTAACATCTCGTATGTAATATTTGATAACATTCCTGGCGTGTCGAACCCTACTTCTCGGAGGGAACAGCATATACGTCTATAACGTCATATATCCTAACCTAAGGCAACCTAACATCTCGGACATAACATTTGACAACATACCCGGCGTGTTGGAACCCTACGTCTCGGTGGTAACATTACGTGCTTCTATAACGTTATATATGCTAACCTAAGGCAACCTAACATCTCGGATGCAATATTTGACAACATTCCTGGCCTGTCGAACCCTACTTCTCGGAGGGAACAGTATATACGTCTATAACGTTATATATTCTAACCTAAGGCAACCTGACATCTCGGATGTAATATTCTACATCATTCCAGGCGTGTCGTACCCTACTTCTCGGATGGAACTGTATATACGTCTATAACGGTATATATCCTAATCTAAGGCAACCTAACATCTCGGATGTAACATTTGACAACATTGCAGGCATGTCGGTCCCTACGTCTCGGTGGTAAGATTATATGCGTCTATAACGTTATATATCCTAACCTAAGGCAACCTAACATCTCGGATGCAATATTTGACAACATTCCTGGCCTGTCGAACCCTACTTCTCGGAGGGAACAGTATATACGTCTATAACGTCATATATCCTAACCTAAGGCAACCTTACATCTCGGATATAACATTTCACAACATTCCCGGCGTGTTGGAACCCTACGTCTCGGTGGTAACATTACGTGCGTCTATAACGTTATATATCCTAACCTAAGGCCACCTAACATCTCGTATGTAATATTTGATAACATTCCTGGCGTGTCGAACCCTACTTCTCGGAGGGAACAGCATATACGTCTATAACGTCATATATCCTAACCTAAGGCAACCTAACATCTCGGACATAACATTTGACAACATACCCGGCGTGTTGGAACCCTACGTCTCGGTGGTAACATTACGTGCGTCTATAACGTTATATATGCTAACCTAAGGCAACCTAACATCTCGGATGCAATATTTGACAACATTCCTGGCCTGTCGAACCCTACTTCTCGGAGGGAACAGTATATACGTCTATAACGTTATATATTCTAACCTAAGGCAACCTGACATCTCGGATGTAATATTCTACATCATTCCAGGCGTGTCGTACCCTACTTCTCGGATGGAACTGTATATACGTCTATAACGGTATATATCCTAATCTAAGGCAACCTAACATCTCGGATGTAACATTTGACAACATTGCAGGCATGTCGGTCCCTACGTCTCGGTGGTAAGATTATATGCGTCTATAACGTTATATATCCTAACCTAAGGCAACCTAACATCTCGGATGCAATATTTGACAACATTCCTGGCCTGTCGAACCCTACTTCTCGGAGGGAACAGTATATACGTCTATAACGTCATATATCCTAACCTAAGGCAACCTTACATCTCGGATATAACATTTCACAACATTCCCGGCGTGTTGGAACCCTACGTCTCGGTGGTAACATTACGTGCGTCTATAACGTTATATATCCTAACCTAAGGCCACCTAACATCTCGTATGTAATATTTGATAACATTCCTGGCGTGTCGAACCCTACTTCTCGGAGGGAACAGCATATACGTCTATAACGTCATATATCCTAACCTAAGGCAACCTAACATCTCGGACATAACATTTGACAACATACCCGGCGTGTTGGAACCCTACGTCTCGGTGGTAACATTACGTGCGTCTATAACGTTATATATGCTAACCTAAGGCAACCTAACATCTCGGATGCAATATTTGACAACATTCCTGGCCTGTCGAACCCTACTTCTCGGAGGGAACAGTATATACGTCTATAACGTTATATATTCTAACCTAAGGCAACCTGACATCTCGGATGTAATATTCTACATCATTCCAGGCGTGTCGTACCCTACTTCTCGGATGGAACTGTATATACGTCTATAACGGTATATATCCTAATCTAAGGCAACCTAACATCTCGGATGTAACATTTGACAACATTGCAGGCATGTCGGTCCCTACGTCTCGGTGGTAAGATTATATGCGTCTATAACGTTATATATCCTAACCTAAGGCAACCTAACATCTCGGATGCAATATTTGACAACATTCCTGGCCTGTCGAACCCTACTTCTCGGAGGGAACAGTATATACGTCTATAACGTCATATATCCTAACCTAAGGCAACCTTACATCTCGGATGTAACATTTGACAACATTCCAGGCGTGTCGAATCCTACTTCTCGGTGGGAACAGTATATACGTCTATAACGTTATATATCCTAACGTAAGGCAACCTAACATCTCGGATGTAATATTTGACAACATGCCTGGCGTGTCGGACCCTACGTCTCGGTGGGAACAGTATATACGTCTGTAACGTCATATATCCTAACCTAAGGCAACCTAACATCTCGGATATAACATTTGACAACATTCCCGGCGTGTTGGAACCCTATGTCTCGGTGGTAACATTACGTGCGTCTATAACGTTATATATGCTAACCTAAGGCAACCTAACATCTCGGATGCAATATTTGACAACATTCCTGGCCTGTCGAACCCTACTTCTCGGAGGGAACAGCATATACGTCTATAACGACATATATCCTAACCTAAGACAACCTAACATCTCGGATATAACATTTCACAACATTCCCGGCGTGTTGGAACCCTACGTCTCGGTGGTAACATTACGTGCGTCTATAACGTTATATATGCTAACCTAAGGCAACCTAACATCTCGGATGCAATATTTGACAACATTCCTGGCCTGTCGAACCCTACTTCTCGGAGGGAACAGCATATACGTCTATAACGTCATATATCCTAACCTAAGGCAACCTAACATCTCGGATGTAACATTTGACAACATTCCAGGTTTGTCGGTCCCTACGTCTCGGTGGTAACGTTACATGCGTCTACAACGTTATATATCCTAACCTAAGGCAACCTAACATCTTGGATGTAACATTTGACAACATTCCAGGCATGTCGGTCCCTACGCCTCGGTGGTAAGATTATATGCGTCTATAACGTTATATATCCTTACCTAAGGCAACCTAACATCTCGGATGCAATATTTGACAACATTCCTGGCCTGTCGAATCCTACTTCTCGGAGGGAACAGCATATACGTCTATAACGTCATATATCCTAACCTAAGGCAACCTAACATCTCGGATATAACATTTGACAACATTCCAGGCGTGTTGGAACCCTACGTCTCGGTGGTAACATTACCTGCGTCTATAACGTTATATATGCTAACCTAAGGCAAGATAACATCTCGGATGCAATATTTGACAACATTTCTGGCCTGTCGAACCCTACTTCTCGGAGGGAACATTATATACGTCTATAACGTTATATATCCTAACGAAAGGCAACCTAACATCTCGGATGTAATATTTGACAACATTCCTGGCGTGTCGGACCCTACTTCTCGGTGGGAACAGTATATACGTCTGTAACGTCATATATCCTAACCTAAGGCAACCTAACATCTCGGATATAACATTTGACAACATTCCCGGCGTGTTGGAACCCTATGTCTCGGTGGTAACATTACGTGCGTCTATAACGTTATATATGCTAACCTAAGGCAACCTAACATCTCGGATGCAATATTTGACAACATTCCTGGCCTGTCGAACCCTACTTCTCGGAGGGAACAGCATATACGTCTATAAGGACATATATCCTAACCTAAGACAACCTAACATCTCGGATATAACATTTCACAACATTCCCGGCGTGTTGGAACCCTACGTCTCGGTGGTAACATTACGTGCGTCTATAACGTTATATATGCTAACCTAAGGCAACCTAACATCTCGGATACAATATTTGACAACATTCCTGGCCTGTCGAACCCTACTTCTCGGAGGGGACAGCATATACGTCTATAACGTCATATATCCTAACCTAAGGCAACCTAACATCTTGGATGTAACATTTGACAACATTCCAGGCATGTCGGTCCCTACGCCTCGGTGGTAAGATTATATGCGTCTATAACGTTATATATCCTTATCTAAGGCAACCTAACATCTCGGATGCAATATTTGACAACACTCCTAGCCTGTCGAACCCTACTTCTCGGAGGGAACAGTATATACGTCTATAACGTTATATATCCTAACCTAAGGCAACCTGACATTTCGGATGTAATATTCTACATCATTCCAGGCGTGTCGAACCCTACTTCTCGGTGGGAACATTATATGAGTCTATAACGTTGTATATCCTAATCTAAGGCAACCTATTATCTCAGACGTAATATTTTACAATATTCCTGGCGTGTCGGTGCATACTTTTCGGTGGGAATATTATATGCGTCTATAACGGTCGATATCGTAATCTAAGGCAACCTGACATCTCGGATGCAATATTTGACAACATTCCTGGCCTGTCGAACCCTACTTCTCGGAGGGAACTGTATATACGTCAATAACGGTATATATCCTAATCTAAGGCAACCTAACATCTCGGATGTAACATTTTACCACATTCCAGGCGTGTCGGTCCCTACGTCTCGGTGGTAACATTACATGCGTCTATAACGTTATATATCCTAATCTAAGGCCACCTAACATCTCGTATGTAATATTTGACAATATTCCTGGCGTGTCGGTCCCTACGTCTCGGTGGTAACATTACATGCGTCTATAGCGGTATATATCCTAATCTTAGGCAACCTAACATCTCGGATGTAACATTTTACGACATTCCAGGCCTGTCGGTCCCTACGTCTCGGTGGTAACATTACATGCGTCTATAACGTTATATATCCTAACCTAAGGCAACCTAACATCTCGGATGTAATATTTGACAACATTCCTGGCGTGTCGGACCCTACTTCTCGGTGGGAACAGTATATACGTCTGTAACGTCATATATCCTAACCTAAGGCAACCTAACATCTCGGATATAACATTTGACAACATTCCAGGCATGTTGGAACCCTACGTCTCGGTGGTAACATTACGTGCGTCTATAACGTTATATATGCTAACCTAAGGCAACATAACATCTCGGATGCAATATTTGACAACATTCCTGGCCTGTCGAATCCTACTTCTCGGAGGGAACAGCATATACGTCTATAACGTCATATATCCTAACCTAAGGCAACCTAACATCTCGGATGTAACATTTTACAACATTCCTGGCGTGTCGGACCCTACTTCTCGGTGGGAACAGTATATACGTCTGTAACGTCATATATCCTAACCTAAGGCAACCTAACATCTCGGATATAACATTTGACAACATTCCAGGCGTGTTGGAACCCTACGTCTCGGTGGTAACATTACGTGCGTCTATAACGTTATATATGCTAACCTAAGGCAACATAACATCTCGGATGCAATATTTGACAACATTTCTGGCCTGTCGAACCCTACTTCTCGGAGGGAACATTATATACGTCTATAACGGTATATATCCTAATCTAAGGCAACCTAACATCTCGGATGCAATATTTGACAACATTCCTGGCCTGTAGAACCCTACTCCTCGGAGGGAACAGTATATACGTCTGTAACGACATATATCCTAACCTAAGACAACCTAACATCCCGGATGTAACATTTGACAACATTCCAGGCGTGTCGGTCCCTACGTCTCGGTGGTAACGTTACATGCGTCTATAACGTTATATATCCTAACCTAAGACAACCTAACATCTCGGATATAACATTTCACAACATTCCCGGCGTGTTGGAACCCTACGTCTCGGTGGTAACATTACGTGCGTCTATAACGTTATATATGCTAACCTAAGGCAACCTAACATCTCGGATGCAATATTTGACAACATTCCTGGCATGTCGAACCCTACTTCTCGGAGGGAACAGCATATACGTCTATAACGTCATATATCCTAACCTAAGGCAACCTAACATCTCGGATGTAACATTTTACAACATTTCTGGCGTGTCGGACCCTACTTCTCGGTGGGAACAGTATATACGTCTGTAACGTCATATATCCTAACCTAAGGCAACCTAACATCTCGGATATAACATTTGACAACATTCCAGGCGTGTTGGAACCCTACGTCTCGGTGGTAATATTACGTGCGTCTATAACGTTATATATGCTAACCTAAGGCAACATAACATCTCGGATGTAATATTTGACAACATTCCTGGCCTGTCGAACCCTACTTCTCGGAGGGAACAGTATATACGTCTATAACGGTATATATCCTAATCTAAGGCAACCTAACATCTCGGATGCAATATTTGACAACATTCCTGGCCTGTAGAACCCTACTCCTCGGAGGGAACAGTATATACGTCTGTAACGACATATATCCTAACCTAAGACAACCTAACATCCCGGATGTAACATTTTACCACATTCCAGGCGTGTCGGTCCCTACGTCTCGGTGGTAACGTTACATGCGTCTATAACGTTATATATCCTAACCTAAGGCAACCTAACATCTCGGATGCAATATTTGACAACATTCCTGGCCTGTCGAAACCTACTTCTCGGAGGGAACAGCATATACGTCTATAACGTCATTAATCCTAACCTAAGGCAACCTAACATCTCGGATGTAACATTTGACAACATTCCAGGCGTGTCGGTCCCTACGTCTCGGTGATAACATTACATGCGTCTATAGCGGTATATATCCTAATCTTAGGCAACCTAACATCTCGGATGTAACATTTGACAACATTCCAGGCGTGTCGGTCCCTACGTCACAGTGGAAACATTACATGCGTCTATAACGTTATATATCCTAACCTAAGGCCACCTAACATCTCGTATGTAATATTTGATAACATTCCTGGCGTGTCGAACCCTACTTCTCGGAGGGAACAGCATATACGTCTATAACGTCATATATCCTAACCTAAGGCAACCTAACATCTCGGATATAACATTTGACAACATACCCGGCGTGTTGGAACCCTACGTCTCGGTGGTAACATTACGTGCGTCTATAACGTTATATATGCTAACCTAATGCAACCTAACATCTCGGATGCAATATTTGACAACATTCCTGGCCTGTCGAACCCTACTTCTCGGAGGGAACAGTATATACGTCTATAACGTTATATATTTTAACCTAAGGCAACCTGACATCTCGGATGTAATATTCTACATCATTCCAGGCGTGTCGTACCCTACTTCTCGGATGGAACTGTATATACGTCTATAACGGTATATATCCTAATCTAAGGCAACCTAACATCTCGGATGTAACATTTGACAACATTGCAGGCATGTCGGTCCCTACGTCTCGGTGGTAAGATTATATGCGTCTATAACGTTATATATCCTAACCTAAGGCAACCTAACATCTCGGATGCAATATTTGACAACATTCCTGGCCTGTCGAACCCTACTTCTCGGAGGGAACAGTATATACGTCTATAACGTCATATATCCTAACCTAAGGCAACCTTACATCTCGGATGTAACATTTGACAACATTCCAGGCGTGTCGAATCCTACTTCTCGGTGGGAACAGTATATACGTCTATAACGTTATATATCCTAACGTAAGGCAACCTAACATCTCGGATGTAATATTTGACAACATGCCTGGCGTGTCGGACCCTACGTCTCGGTGGGAACAGTATATACGTCTGTAACGTCATATATCCTAACCTAAGGCAACCTAACATCTCGGATATAACATTTGACAACATTCCCGGCGTGTTGGAACCCTATGTCTCGGTGGTAACATTACGTGCGTCTATAACGTTATATATGCTAACCTAAGGCAACCTAACATCTCGGATGCAATATTTGACAACATTCCTGGCCTGTCGAACCCTACTTCTCGGAGGGAACAGCATATACGTCTATAACGACATATATCCTAGCCTAAGGCAACCTAACATCTCGGATATAACATTTCACAACATTCCCGGCGTGTTGGAACCCTACGTCTCGGTGGTAACATTACGTGCGTCTATAACGTTATATATGCTAACCTAAGGCAACCTAACATCTCGGATGCAATATTTGACAACATTCCTGGCCTGTCGAACCCTACTTGTCGGAGGGAACAGCATATACGTCTATAACGTCATATATCCTAACCTAAGGCAACCTAACATCTCGGATGTAACATTTGACAACATTCCAGGTTTGTCGGTCCCTACGTCTCGGTGGTAACGTTACATGCGTCTACAACGTTATATATCCTAACCTAAGGCAACCTAACATCTTGGATGTAACATTTGACGACATTCCAGGCATGTCGGTCCCTACGCCTCGGTGGTAAGATTACATGCGTCTATAGCGGTATATATCCTAATCTTAGGCAACCTAACATCTCGGATGTAACATTTTACGACATTCCAGGCCTGTCGGTCCCTACGTCTCGGTGGTAACATTACATGCGTCTATAACGTTATATATCCTAACCTAAGGCAACCTAACATCTCGGATGTAATATTTGACAACATTCCTGGCGTGTCGGACCCTACTTCTCGGTGGGAACAGTATATACGTCTGTAACGTCATATATCCTAACCTAAGGCAACCTAACATCTCGGATATAACATTTGACAACATTCCAGGCGTGTTGGAACCCTACGTCTCGGTGGTAACATTACGTGCGTCTATAACGTTATATATGCTAACCTAAGGCAACATAACATCTCGGATGCAATATTTGACAACATTCCTGGCCTGTCGAACCCTACTTCTCGGAGGGAACAGTATATACGTCTATAACGGTATATATCCTAATCTAAGGCAACCTAACATCTCGGATGCAATATTTGACAACATTCCTGGCCTGTAGAACCCTACTCCTCGGAGGGAACAGTATATACGTCTGTAACGACATATATCCTAACCTAAGGCAACCTAACATCTCGGATATAACATTTGACAACATTCCAGGCGTGTTGGAACCCTACGTCTCGGTGGTAACATTACGTGCGTCTATAACGTTATATATGCTAACCTAAGGCAACATAACATCTCGGATGCAATATTTGACAACATTCCTGGCCTGTCGAACCCTACTTCTCGGAGGGAACAGTATATACGTCTATAACGTTATATATCCTAACCTAAGGCCACCTAACATCTCGTATGTAATATTTGATAACATTCCTGGCGTGTCGAACCCTACTTCTCGGAGGGAACAGCATATACGTCTATAACGTCATATATCCTAACCTAAGGCAACCTAACATCTCGGATATAACATTTGACAACATACCCGGCGTGTTGGAACCCTACGTCTCGGTGGTAACATTACGTGCGTCTATAACGTTATATATGCTAACCTAATGCAACCTAACATCTCGGATGCAATATTTGACAACATTCCTGGCCTGTCGAACCCTACTTCTCGGAGGGAACAGTATATACGTCTATAACGTTATATATTTTAACCTAAGGCAACCTGACATCTCGGATGTAATATTCTACATCATTCCAGGCGTGTCGTACCCTACTTCTCGGATGGAACTGTATATACGTCTATAACGGTATATATCCTAATCTAAGGCAACCTAACATCTCGGATGTAACATTTGACAACATTGCAGGCATGTCGGTCCCTACGTCTCGGTGGTAAGATTATATGCGTCTATAACGTTATATATCCTAACCTAAGGCAACCTAACATCTCGGATGCAATATTTGACAACATTCCTGGCCTGTCGAACCCTACTTCTCGGAGGGAACAGTATATACGTCTATAACGTCATATATCCTAACCTAAGGCAACCTTACATCTCGGATGTAACATTTGACAACATTCCAGGCGTGTCGAATCCTACTTCTCGGTGGGAACAGTATATACGTCTATAACGTTATATATCCTAACGTAAGGCAACCTAACATCTCGGATGTAATATTTGACAACATGCCTGGCGTGTCGGACCCTACGTCTCGGTGGGAACAGTATATACGTCTGTAACGTCATATATCCTAACCTAAGGCAACCTAACATCTCGGATATAACATTTGACAACATTCCCGGCGTGTTGGAACCCTATGTCTCGGTGGTAACATTACGTGCGTCTATAACGTTATATATGCTAACCTAAGGCAACCTAACATCTCGGATGCAATATTTGACAACATTCCTGGCCTGTCGAACCCTACTTCTCGGAGGGAACAGCATATACGTCTATAACGACATATATCCTAGCCTAAGGCAACCTAACATCTCGGATATAACATTTCACAACATTCCCGGCGTGTTGGAACCCTACGTCTCGGTGGTAACATTACGTGCGTCTATAACGTTATATATGCTAACCTAAGGCAACCTAACATCTCGGATGCAATATTTGACAACATTCCTGGCCTGTCGAACCCTACTTGTCGGAGGGAACAGCATATACGTCTATAACGTCATATATCCTAACCTAAGGCAACCTAACATCTCGGATGTAACATTTGACAACATTCCAGGTTTGTCGGTCCCTACGTCTCGGTGGTAACGTTACATGCGTCTACAACGTTATATATCCTAACCTAAGGCAACCTAACATCTTGGATGTAACATTTGACGACATTCCAGGCATGTCGGTCCCTACGCCTCGGTGGTAAGATTACATGCGTCTATAGCGGTATATATCCTAATCTTAGGCAACCTAACATCTCGGATGTAACATTTTACGACATTCCAGGCCTGTCGGTCCCTACGTCTCGGTGGTAACATTACATGCGTCTATAACGTTATATATCCTAACCTAAGGCAACCTAACATCTCGGATGTAATATTTGACAACATTCCTGGCGTGTCGGACCCTACTTCTCGGTGGGAACAGTATATACGTCTGTAACGTCATATATCCTAACCTAAGGCAACCTAACATCTCGGATATAACATTTGACAACATTCCAGGCGTGTTGGAACCCTACGTCTCGGTGGTAACATTACGTGCGTCTATAACGTTATATATGCTAACCTAAGGCAACATAACATCTCGGATGCAATATTTGACAACATTCCTGGCCTGTCGAACCCTACTTCTCGGAGGGAACAGTATATACGTCTATAACGGTATATATCCTAATCTAAGGCAACCTAACATCTCGGATGCAATATTTGACAACATTCCTGGCCTGTAGAACCCTACTCCTCGGAGGGAACAGTATATACGTCTGTAACGACATATATCCTAACCTAAGACAACCTAACATCCCGGATGTAACATTATACCACATTCCAGGCGTGTCGGTCCCTACGTCTCGGTGGTAACGTTACATGCGTCTATAACGTTATATATCCTAACCTAAGGCAACCTAACATCTCGGATGCAATATTTGACAACATTCCTGGCCTGTCGAAACCTACTTCTCGGAGGGAACAGCATATACGTCTATAACGTCATTAATCCTAACCTAAGGCAACCTAACATCTCGGATGTAACATTTGGCAACATTCCAGGCGTGTCGGTCCCTACGTCCCGGTGATAACATTACATGCGTCTATAGCGGTATATATCCTAATCTTAGGCAACCTAACATCTCGGATGTAACATTTGACAACATTCCAGGCGTGTCGAATCCTACTTCTTGGTGGGAACAGTATATACGTCTATAACGTTATATATCCAAACGTAAGGCAACCTAACATCTCGGATGTAATATTTGACAACATGCCTGGCGTGTCGGACCCTACGTCTCGGTGGGAACAGTATATACGTCTGTAACGTCATATATCCTAACCTAAGGCAACCTAACATCTCGGATATAACATTTGACAACATTCCCGGCGTGTTGGAACCCTATGTCTCGGTGGTAACATTACGTGCGTCTATAACGTTATATATGCTAACCTAAGGCAACCTAACATCTCGGATGCAATATTTGACAACATTCCTGGCCTGTCGAACCCTACTTCTCGGAGGGAACAGCATATACGTCTATAACGACATGTATCCTAACCTAAGACAACCTAACATCGCGGATATAACATTTCACAACATTCCCGGCGTGTTGGAACCCTACGTCTCGGTGGTAACATTACGTGCGTCTATAACGTTATATATGCTAACCTAAGGCAACCTAACATCTCGGATGCAATATTTGACAACATTCCTGGCCTGTCGAACCCTACTTCTCGGAGGGAACAGCATATACGTCTATAACGTCATATATCCTAACCTAAGGCAACCTAACATCTCGGATGTAACATTTGACAACATTCCAGGTTTGTCGGTCCCTACGTCTCGGTGGTAACGTTACATGCGTCTACAACGTTATATATCCTAACCTAAGGCAACCTAACATCTTGGATGTAACATTTGACAACATTCCAGGCATGTCGGTCCCTACGCCTCGGTGGTAAGATTATATGCGTCTATAACGTTATATATCCTTATCTAAGGCAACCTAACATCTCGGATGCAATATTTGACAACATTCCTGGCCTGTCGAATCCTACTTCTCGGAGGGAACAGCATATACGTCTATAACGTCATATATCCTAACCTAAGGCAACCTAACATCTCGGATGTAACATTTTACAACATTCCTGGCGTGTCGGACCCTACTTCTCGGTGGGAACAGTATATACGTCTGTAACGTCATATATCCTAACCTAAGGCAACCTAACATCTCGGATATAACATTTGACAACATTCCAGGCGTGTTGGAACCCTACGTCTCGGTGGTAACATTACGTGCGTCTATAACGTTATGTATGCTAACCTAAGGCAACATAACATCTCGGATGCAATATTTGACAACATTCCTGGCCTGTCGAACCCTACTTCTCGGAGGGAACAGTATATACGTCTATAACGGTATATATCCTAATCTAAGGCAACCTAACATCTCGGATGCAATATTTGACAACATTCCTGGCCTGTAGAACCCTACTCCTCGGAGGGAACAGTATATACGTCTGTAACGACATATATCCTAACCTAAGACAACCTAACATCCCGGATGTAACATTTTACCACATTCCAGGCGTGTCGGTCCCTACGTCTCGGTGGTAACGTTACATGCGTCTATAACGTTATATATCCTAACCTAAGGCAACCTAACATCTCGGATGCAATATTTGACAACATTCCTGGCCTGTCGAAACCTACTTCTCGGAGGGAACAGCATATACGTCTATAACGTCATTAATCCTAACCTAAGGCAACCTAACATCTCGGATGTAACATTCGACAACATTCCAGGCGTGTCGGTCCCTACGTCCCGGTGATAACATTACATGCGTCTATAGCGGTATATATCCTAATCTTAGGCAACCTAGCATCTCGGATGTAACATTTGACAACATTCCAGGCGTGTCGGTCCCTACGTCACAGTGGAAACATTACATGCGTCTATAACGTTATATATCCTAACCTAAGGCCACCTAACATCTCGTATGTAATATTTGATAACATTCCTGGCGTGTCGAACCCTACTTCTCGGAGGGAACAGCATATACGTCTATAACGTCATATATCCTAACCTAAGGCAACCTAACATCTCGGACATAACATTTGACAACATACCCGGCGTGTTGGAACCCTACGTCTCGGTGGTAACATTACGTGCGTCTATAACGTTATATATGCTAACCTAAGGCAACCTAACATCTCGGATGCAATATTTGACAACATTCCTGGCCTGTCGAACCCTACTTCTCGGAGGGAACAGTATATACGTCTATAACGTTATATATTCTAACCTAAGGCAACCTGACATCTCGGATGTAATATTCTACATCATTCCAGGCGTGTCGTACCCTACTTCTCGGATGGAACTGTATATACGTCTATAACGGTATATATCCTAATCTAAGGCAACCTAACATCTCGGATGTAACATTTGACAACATTGCAGGCATGTCGGTCCCTACGTCTCGGTGGTAAGATTATATGCGTCTATAACGTTATATATGCTAACCTAAGGCAACCTAACATCTCGGATGCAATATTTGACAACATTCCTGGCCTGTCGAACCCTACTTCTCGGAGGGAACAGTATATACGTCTATAACGTTATATATTCTAACCTAAGGCAACCTGACATCTCGGATGTAATATTCTACATCATTCCAGGCGTGTCGTACCCTACTTCTCGGATGGAACTGTATATACGTCTATAACGGTATATATCCTAATCTAAGGCAACCTAACATCTCGGATGTAACATTTGACAACATTGCAGGCATGTCGGTCCCTACGTCTCGGTGGTAAGATTATATGCGTCTATAACGTTATATATCCTAACCTAAGGCAACCTAACATCTCGGATGCAATATTTGACAACATTCCTGGCCTGTCGAACCCTACTTCTCGGAGGGAACAGTATATACGTCTATAACGTCATATATCCTAACCTAAGGCAACCTTACATCTCGGATGTAACATTTGACAACATTCCAGGCGTGTCGAATCCTACTTCTCGGTGGGAACAGTATATACGTCTATAACGTTATATATCCTAACGTAAGGCAACCTAACATCTCGGATGTAATATTTGACAACATGCCTGGCGTGTCGGACCCTACGTCTCGGTGGGAACAGTATATACGTCTGTAACGTCATATATCCTAACCTAAGGCAACCTAACATCTCGGATATAACATTTGACAACATTCCCGGCGTGTTGGAACCCTATGTCTCGGTGGTAACATTACGTGCGTCTATAACGTTATATATGCTAACCTAAGGCAACCTAACATCTCGGATGCAATATTTGACAACATTCCTGGCCTGTCGAACCCTACTTCTCGGAGGGAACAGCATATACGTCTATAACGACATATATCCTAACCTAAGACAACCTAACATCTCGGATATAACATTTCACAACATTCCCGGCGTGTTGGAACCCTACGTCTCGGTGGTAACATTACGTGCGTCTATAACGTTATATATGCTAACCTAAGGCAACCTAACATCTCGGATGCAATATTTGACAACATTCCTGGCCTGTCGAACCCTACTTCTCGGAGGGAACAGCATATACGTCTATAACGTCATATATCCTAACCTAAGGCAACCTAACATCTTGGATGTAACATTTGACAACATTCCAGGCATGTCGGTCCCTACGCCTCGGTGGTAAGATTATATGCGTCTATAACGTTATATATCCTTATCTAAGGCAACCTAACATCTCGGATGCAATATTTGACAACACTCCTAGCCTGTCGAACCCTACTTCTCGGAGGGAACAGTATATACGTCTATAACGTTATATATCCTAACCTAAGGCAACCTGACATTTCGGATGTAATATTCTACATCATTCCAGGCGTGTCGAACCCTACTTCTCGGTGGGAACATTATATGAGTCTATAACGTTGTATATCCTAATCTAAGGCAACCTATTATCTCAGACGTAATATTTTACAATATTCCTGGCGTGTCGGTGCATACTTTTCGGTGGGAATATTATATGCGTCTATAGCGGTCGATATCGTAATCTAAGGCAACCTGACATCTCGGATGCAATATTTGACAACATTCCTGGCCTGTCGAACCCTACTTCTCGGAGGGAACTGTATATACGTCAATAACGGTATATATCCTAATCTAAGGCAACCTAACATCTCGGATGTAACATTTTACCACATTCCAGGCGTGTCGGTCCCTACGTCTCGGTGGTAACATTACATGCGTCTATAACGTTATATATCCTAATCTAAGGCCACCTAACATCTCGTATGTAATATTTGACAATATTCCTGGCGTGTCGGTCCCTACGTCTCGGTGGTAACATTACATGCGTCTATAGCGGTATATATCCTAATCTTAGGCAACCTAACATCTCGGATGTAACATTTTACGACATTCCAGGCCTGTCGGTCCCTACGTCTCGGTGGTAACATTACATGCGTCTATAACGTTATATATCCTAACCTAAGGCAACCTAACATCTCGGATGTAATATTTGACAACATTCCTGGCGTGTCGGACCCTACTTCTCGGTGGGAACAGTATATACGTCTGTAACGTCATATATCCTAACCTAAGGCAACCTAACATCTCGGATATAACATTTGACAACATTCCAGGCATGTTGGAACCCTACGTCTCGGTGGTAACATTACGTGCGTCTATAACGTTATATATGCTAACCTAAGGCAACATAACATCTCGGATGCAATATTTGACAACATTCCTGGCCTGTCGAATCCTACTTCTCGGAGGGAACAGCATATACGTCTATAACGTCATATATCCTAACCTAAGGCAACCTAACATCTCGGATGTAACATTTTACAACATTCCTGGCGTGTCGGACCCTACTTCTCGGTGGGAACAGTATATACGTCTGTAACGTCATATATCCTAACCTAAGGCAACCTAACATCTCGGATATAACATTTGACAACATTCCAGGCGTGTTGGAACCCTACGTCTCGGTGGTAACATTACGTGCGTCTATAACGTTATATATGCTAACCTAAGGCAACATAACATCTCGGATGCAATATTTGACAACATTTCTGGCCTGTCGAACCCTACTTCTCGGAGGGAACATTATATACGTCTATAACGGTATATATCCTAATCTAAGGCAACCTAACATCTCGGATGCAATATTTGACAACATTCCTGGCCTGTAGAACCCTACTCCTCGGAGGGAACAGTATATACGTCTGTAACGACATATATCCTAACCTAAGACAACCTAACATCCCGGATGTAACATTTGACAACATTCCAGGCGTGTCGGTCCCTACGTCTCGGTGGTAACGTTACATGCGTCTATAACGTTATATATCCTAACCTAAGACAACCTAACATCTCGGATATAACATTTCACAACATTCCCGGCGTGTTGGAACCCTACGTCTCGGTGGTAACATTACGTGCGTCTATAACGTTATATATGCTAACCTAAGGCAACCTAACCTCTCGGATGCAATATTTGACAACATTCCTGGCCTGTCGAACCCTACTTCTCGGAGGGAACAGCATATACGTCTATAACGTCATATATCCTAACCTAAGGCAACCTAACATCTCGGATGTAACATTTGACAACATTCCAGGTTTGTCGGTCCCTACGTCTCGGTGGTAACGTTACATGCGTCTACAACGTTATATATCCTAACCTAAGGCAACCTAACATCTTGGATGTAACATTTGACAACATTCCAGGCATGTCGGTCCCTACGCCTCGGTGGTAAGATTATATGCGTCTATAACGTTATATATCCTTATCTAAGGCAACCTAACATCTCGGATGCAATATTTGACAACACTCCTAGCCTGTCGAACCCTACTTCTCGGAGGGAACAGTATATACGTCTATAACGTTATATATCCTAACCTAAGGCAACCTGACATTTCGGATGTAATATTCTACATCATTCCAGGCGTGTCGAACCCTACTTCTCGGTGGGAACATTATATGAGTCTATAACGTTGTATATCCTAATCTAAGGCAACCTATTATCTCAGACGTAATATTTTACAATATTCCTGGCGTGTCGGTGCATACTTTTCGGTGGGAATATTATATGCGTCTATAACGGTCGATATCGTAATCTAAGGCAACCTGACATCTCGGATGCAATATTTGACAACATTCCTGGCCTGTCGAACCCTACTTCTCGGAGGGAACTGTATATACGTCAATAACGGTATATATCCTAATCTAAGGCAACCTAACATCTCGGATGTAACATTTTACCACATTCCAGGCGTGTCGGTCCCTACGTCTCGGTGGTAACATTACATGCGTCTATAACGTTATATATCCTAACCTAAGGCCACCTAACATCTCGTATGTAATATTTGACAATATTCCTGGCGTGTCGGTCCCTACGTCTCGGTGGTAACATTACATGCGTCTATAGCGGTATATATCGTAATCTTAGGCAACCTAACATCTCGGATGTAACATTTTACGACATTCCAGGCCTGTCGGTCCCTACGTCTCGGTGGTAACATTACATGCGTCTATAACGTTATATATCCTAACCTAAGGCAAACCTAACATCTCGGATGTAATATTTGACAACATTCCTGGCGTGTCGGACCCTACTTCTCGGTGGGAACAGTATATACGTCTGTAACGTCATATATCCTAACCTAAGGCAACCTAACATCTCGGATATAACATTTGACAACATTCCAGGCGTGTTGGAACCCTACGTCTCGGTGGTAACATTACGTGCGTCTATAACGTTATATATGCTAACCTAAGGCAACATAACATCTCGGATGCAATATCTGACAACATTCCTGGCCTGTCGAATCCTACTTCTCGGAGGGAACAGCATATACGTCTATAACGTCATATATCCTAACCTAAGGCAACCTAACATCTCGGATGTAACATTTTACAACATTCCTGGCGTGTCGGACCCTACTTCTCGGTGGGAACAGTATATACGTCTGTAACGTCATATATCCTAACCTAAGGCAACCTAACATCTCGGATATAACATTTGACAACATTCCAGGCGTGTTGGAACCCTACGTCTCGGTGGTAACATTACGTGCGTCTATAACGTTATATATGCTAACCTAAGGCAACATAACATCTCGGATGCAATATTTGACAACATTTCTGGCCTGTCGAACCCTACTTCTCGGAGGGAACATTATATACGTCTATAACGGTATATATCCTAATCTAAGGCAACCTAACATCTCGGATGCAATATTTGACAACATTCCTGGCCTGTAGAACCCTACTCCTCGGAGGGAACAGTATATACGTCTGTAACGACATATATCCTAACCTAAGACGACCTAACATCTCGGATGTAACATTTTACCACATTCCAGGCGTGTCGGTCCCTACGTCTCGGTGGTAACATTACATGCGTCTATAACGTTATATATCCTAACCTAAGGCCACCTAACATCTCGTATGTAATATTTGACAATATTCCTGGCGTGTCGGTCCCTACGTCTCGGTGGTAACATTACATGCGTCTATAGCGGTATATATCCTAATCTTAGGCAACCTAACATCTCGGATGTAACATTTTACGACATTTCAGGCCTGTCGGTCCCTACGTCTCGGTGGTAACATTACATGCGTCTATAACGTTATATATCCTAACCTAAGGCAACCTAACATCTCGGATGTAATATTTGACAACATTCCTGGCGTGTCGGACCCTACTTCTCGGTGGGAACAGTATATACGTCTGTAACGTCATATATCCTAACCTAAGGCAACCTAACATCTCGGATGCAATATTTGACAACATTCCTGGCCTGTAGAACCCTACTCCTCGGAGGGAACAGTATATACGTCTGTAACGACATATATCCTAACCTAAGACAACCTAACATCCCGGATGTAACATTTGACAACATTCCAGGCGTGTTGGAACCCTACGTCTCGTTGGTAACATTACGTGCGTCTATAACGTTATATATGCTAACCTAAGGCAACATAACATCTCGGATGCAATATTTGACAACATTCCTGGCCTGTCGAACACTACTTCTCGGAGGGAACAGTATATACGTCTATAACGGTATATATCCTAATCTAACGCAACCTAACATCTCGGATGCAATATTTGACATCATTCCTGGCCTGTAGAACCCTACTCCTCGGAGGGAACAGTATATACGTCTGTAACGACATATATCCTAACCTAAGACAACCTAACATCCCGGATGTAACATTTGACAACATTCCAGGCGTGTCGGTCCCTACGTCTCGGTGGTAACGTTACATGCGTCTATAACGTTATATATCCTAACCTAAGGCAACCTAACATCTCGGATGCAATATTTGACAACATTCCTGGCCTGTCGAAACCTACTTCTCGGAGGGAACAGCATATACGTCTATAACGTCATTAATCCTAACCTAAGGCAACCTAACATCTCGGATGTAACATTTGACAACATTCCAGGCGTGTCGGTCCCTACGTCTCGGTGATAACATTACATGCGTCTATAGCGGTATATATCCTAATCTTAGGCAACCTAACATCTCGGATGTAACATTTTACAACATTCCAGGCGTGTCGGTCCCTACGTCACAGTGGTAACATTACATGCGTCTATAACGTTATATATCCTAACCTAAGGCAACCTAACATCTCGGATATAACATTTGACAACATTCCAGGCGTGTTGGAACCCTACGTCTCGGTGGTAACATTACGTGCGTCTATAACGTTATATATGCTAACCTAAGGCAACATAACATCTCGGATGCAATATTTGACAACATTCCTGGCCTGTCGAACCCTACTTCTCGGAGGGAACAGTATATACGTCTATAACGGTATATATCCTAATCTAACGCAACCTAACATCTCGGATGCAGTATTTGACATCATTCCTGGCCTGTAGAACCCTACTCCTCGGAGGGAGCAGTATATACGTCTGTAACGACATATATCCTAACCTAAGACAACCTAACATCCCGGATGTAACATTTGACAACATTCCAGGCGTGTCGGTCCCTACGTCTCGGTGGTAACATTACATGCGTCTATAACGTTATATATCCTAACCTAAGGCAACCTAACATCTCGGATGCAATATTTGACAACATTCCTGGCCTGTCGAATCCTACTTCTCGGAGGGAACAGCATATACGTCTATAACGTCATATATCCTAACCTAAGGCAACCTAACATCTCGGATGTAACATTTTACAACATTCCTGGCGTGTCGGACCCTACTTCTCGGTGGGAACAGTATATACGTCTGTAACGTCATATATCCTAACCTAAGGCAACCTAACATCTCGGATATAACATTAGAAAACATTCCAGGCGTGTTGGAACCCTACGTCTCGGTGGTAACATTACGTGCGTCTATAACGTTATATATGCTAACCTAAGGCAACATAACATCTCGGATGCAATATTTGACAACATTCCTGGCCTGTCGAACCCTACTTCTCGGAGGGAACAGTATATACGTCTATAACGGAATATATCCTAATCTAAGGCAACCTAACATCTCGGATGCAATATTTGACAACATTCCTGGCCTGTAGAACCCTACTCCTCGGAGGGAACAGTATATACGTCTGTAACGACATATATCCTAACCTAAGACAACCTAACATCCCGGATGTAACATTTTACCACATTCCAGGCGTGTCGGTCCCTACGTCTCGGTGGTAACGTTACATGCGTCTATAACGTTATATATCCTAACCTAAGGCAACCTATCATCTCGGATGCAATATTTGACAACATTCCTGGCCTGTCGAAACCTACTTCTCGGAGGGAACAGCATATACGTCTATAACGTCATTAATCCTAACCTAAGGCAACCTAACATCTCGGATGTAACATTTGACAACATTCCAGGCGTGTCGGTCCCTACGTCTCGGTGATAACATTACATGCGTCTATAGCGGTATATATCCTAATCTTAGGCAACCTAACATCTCGGATGTAACATTTGACAACATTCCAGGCGTGTCGGTCCCTACGTCACAGTGGTAACATTACATGCGTCTATAACGTTATATATCCTAACCTAAGGCCACCTAACATCTCGTATGTAATATTTGATAACATTCCTGGCGTGTCGAACCCTACTTCTCGGAGGGAACAGCATATACGTCTATAACGTCATATATCCTAACCTAAGGCAACCTAACATCTCGGATATAACATTTGACAACATACCCGGCGTGTTGGAACCCTACGTCTCGGTGGTAACATTACGTGCGTCTATAACGTTATATATGCTAACCTAAGGCAACCTAACATCTCGGATACAATATTTGACAACATTCCTGGCCTGTCGAACCCTACTTCTCGGAGGGAACAGTATATACGTCTATAACGTTATATATTCTAACCTAAGGCAACCTGACATATCGGATGTAATATTCTACATCATTCCAGGCGTGTCGTACCCTACTTCTCGGATGGAACTGTATATACGTCTATAACGGTATATATCCTAATCTAAGGCAACCTAACATCTCGGATGTAACATTTGACAACATTGCAGGCATGTCGGTCCCTACGTCTCGGTGGTAAGATTATATGCGTCTATAACGTTATATATCCTAACCTAAGGCAACCTAACATCTCGGATGCAATATTTGACAACATTCCTGGCCTGTCGAACCCTACTTCTCGGAGGGAACAGTATATACGTCTATAACGTCATATATCCTAACCTAAGGCAACCTTACATCTCGGATGTAACATTTGACAACATTCCAGGCGTGTCGAATCCTACTTCTCGGTGGGAACAGTATATACGTCTATAACGTTATGTATCCTAACGTAAGGCAACCTAACATCTCGGATGTAATATTTGACAACATGCCTGGCGTGTCGGACCCTACTTCTCGGTGGGAACAGTATATACGTCTGTAACGTCATATATCCTAACCTAAGGCAGCCTAACATCTCGGATATAACATTTGACAACATTCCCGGCGTGTTGGAACCCTACGTCTCGGTGGTAACGTTACATGCGTCTATAACGTTATATATCCTAACCTAAGGCAACCTATCATCTCGGATGCAATATTTGACAACATTCCTGGCCTGTCGAAACCTACTTCTCGGAGGGAACAGCATATACGTCTATAACGTCATTAATCCTAACCTAAGGCAACCTAACATCTCGGATGTAACATTTGACAACATTCCAGGCGTGTCGGTCCCTACGTCTCGGTGATAACATTACATGCGTCTATAGCGGTATATATCCTAATCTTAGGCAACCTAACATCTCGGATGTAACATTTGACAACATTCCAGGCGTGTCGGTCCCTACGTCACAGTGGTAACATTACATGCGTCTATAACGTTATATATCCTAACCTAAGGCCACCTAACATCTCGTATGTAATATTTGATAACATTCCTGGCGTGTCGAACCCTACTTCTCGGAGGGAACAGCATATACGTCTATAACGTCATATATCCTAACCTAAGGCAACCTAACATCTCGGATATAACATTTGACAACATACCCGGCGTGTTGGAACCCTACGTCTCGGTGGTAACATTACGTGCGTCTATAACGTTATATATGCTAACCTAAGGCAACCTAACATCTCGGATACAATATTTGACAACATTCCTGGCCTGTCGAACCCTACTTCTCGGAGGGAACAGTATATACGTCTATAACGTTATATATTCTAACCTAAGGCAACCTGACATCTCGGATGTAATATTCTACATCATTCCAGGCGTGTCGTACCCTACTTCTCGGATGGAACTGTATATACGTCTATAACGGTATATATCCTAATCTAAGGCAACCTAACATCTCGGATGTAACATTTGACAACATTGCAGGCATGTCGGTCCCTACGTCTCGGTGGTAAGATTATATGCGTCTATAACGTTATATATCCTAACCTAAGGCAACCTAACATCTCGGATGCAATATTTGACAACATTCCTGGCCTGTCGAACCCTACTTCTCGGAGGGAACAGTATATACGTCTATAACGTCATATATCCTAACCTAAGGCAACCTTACATCTCGGATGTAACATTTGACAACATTCCAGGCGTGTCGAATCCTACTTCTCGGTGGGAACAGTATATACGTCTGTAACGTCATATATCCTAACCTAAGGCAACCTAACATCTCGGATGTAATATTTGACAACATGCCTGGCGTGTCGGACCCTATTTCTCGGTGGGAACAGTATATACGTCTGTAACATCATATATCCTAACCTAAGGCAACCTAACATCTCGGATATAACATTTGACAACATTCCCGGCGTGTTGGAACCCTACGTCTCGGTGGTAACATTACGTGCGTCTATAACGTTATATATGCTAACCTAAGGCAACCTAACATCTCGGATGCAATATTTGACAACATTCCTGGCCTGTCGAACCCTACTTCTCGGAGGGAACAGCATATTCGTCTATAACGTCATATATCCTAACCTAAGGCAACCTAACATCTCGGATGTAACATTTGACAACATTCCAGTTTTGTCGGTCCCTACGTCTCGGTGGTAACGTTACATGCGTCTACAACGTTATATATCCTAACTTAAGGCAACCTAACATCTTGGATGTAACATTTGACAACATTCCAGGCATGTCGGTCCCTACGCCTCGGTGGTAAGACTATATGCGTCTATAACGTTATATATCCTTATCTAAGGCAACCTAACATCTCGGATGCAATATTTGACAACACTCCTAGCCTGTCGAACCCTACTTCTCGGAGGGAACAGTATATACGTCTATAACGTTATATATCCTAACCTAAGGCAACCTGACATTTCGGATGTAATATTCTACATCATTCCAGGCGTGTCGAACCCTACTTCTCGGTGGGAACATTATATGAGTCTATAACGTTGTATATCCTAATCTAAGGCAACCTATTATCTCAGACGTAATATTTTACAGTATTCCTGGCGTGTCGGTGCATACTTTTCGGTGGGAATATTATATGCGTCTATAACGGTCGATATCGTAATCTAAGGCAACCTGACATCTCGGATGCAATATTTGACAACATTCCTGGCCTGTCGAACCCTACTTCTCGGAGGGAACTGTATATACGTCATTAACGGTATATATCCTAATCTAAGGCAACCTAACATCTCGGATGTAACATTTTACCACATTCCAGGCGTGTCGGTCCCTACGTCTCGGTGGTAACATTACATGCGTCTATAACGTTATATATCCTAACCTAAGGCCACCTAACATCTCGTATGTAATATTTGACAATATTCCTGGCGTGTCGGTCCCTACGTCTCGGTGGTAACATTACATGCGTCTATAGCGGTATATATCCTAATCTTAGGCAACCTAACATCTCGGATGTAACATTTTACGACATTCCAGGCCTGTCGGTCCCTACGTCTCGGTGGTAACATTACATGCGTCTATAACGTTATATATCCTAACCTAAGGCAACCTAACATCTCGGATGTAATATTTGACAACATTCCTGGCGTGTCGGACCCTACTTCTCGGTGGGAACAGTATATACGTCTGTAACGTCATATATCCTAACCTAAGACAACCTAACATCTCGGATATAACATTTGACAACATTCCAGGCGTGTTGGAACCCTACGTCTCGGTGGTAACATTACGTGCGTCTATAACGTTATATATGCTAACCTAAGGCAACATAACATCTCGGATGCAATATTTGACAACATTTCTGGCCTGTCGAACCCTACTTCTCGGAGGGAACATTATATACGTCTATAACGGTATATATCCTAATCTAAGGCAACCTAACATCTCGGATGCAATATTTGACATCATTCCTGGCCTGTCGAACCCTACTTCTCGGAGGGAACAGCATATACGTCTATAACGTCATATATCCTAACCTAAGGCAACCTAACATCTCGGATGTAACATTTTACAACATTCCTGGCGTGTCGGACCCTACTTCTCGGTGGGAACAGTATATACGTCTGTAACGTCATATATCCTAACCTAAGGCAACCTAACATCTCGGATATAACATTTGACAACATTCCAGGCGTGTTGGAACCCTACGTCTCGGTGGTAACATTACGTGCGTCTATAACGTTATATATGCTAACCTAAGGCAACATAACATCTCGGATGCAATATTTGACAACATTTCTGGCCTGTCGAACCCTACTTCTCGGAGGGAACAGTATATACGTCTATAACGTTATATATTCTAACCTAAGGCAACCTGACATCTCGGATGTAATATTCTACATCATTCCAGGCGTGTCGTACCCTACTTCTCGGATGGAACTGTATATACGTCTAGAACGGTATATATCCTAATCTAAGGCAACCTAACATCTCGGATGTAACATTTGACAACATTGCAGGCATGTCGGTCCCTACGTCTCGGTGGTAAGATTATATGCGTCTATAACGTTATATATCCTAACCTAAGGCAACCTAACATCTCGGATGCAATATTTGACAACATTCCTGGCCTGTCGAACCCTACTTCTCGGAGGGAACAGTATATACGTCTATAACGTCATATATCCTAACCTAAGGCAACCTTACATCTCGGATGTAACATTTGACAACATTCCAGGCGTGTCGAATCCTACTTCTCGGTGGGAACAGTATATACGTCTATAACGTTATATATCCTAACGTAAGGCAACCTAACATCTCGGATGAAATATTTGACAACATTCCTGGCGTGTCGGACCCTACTTCTCGGTGGGAACAGTATATACGTCTGTAACGTCATATATCCTAACCTAAGGCAACCTAACATCTCGGATATAACATTTGACAACATTCCCGGCGTGTTGGAACCCTATGTCTCGGTGGTAACATTACGTGCGTCTATAACGTTATATATGCTAACCTAAGGCAACCTAACATCTCGGATGCAATATTTGACATCATTCCTGGCCTGTCGAACCCTACTTCTCGGAGGGAACAGCATATACGTCTATAACGTCATATATCCTAACCTAAGGCAACCTAACATCTCGGATGTAACATTTTACAACATTCCTGGCGTGTCGGACCCTACTTCTCGGTGGGAACAGTATATACGTCTGTAACGTCATATATCCTAACCTAAGGCAACCTAACATCTCGGATATAACATTTGACAACATTCCAGGCCTGTTGGAACCCTACGTCTCGGTGGTAACATTACATGCGTCTATAGCGGTATATATCCTAATCTTAGGCAACCTAACATCTCGGATGTAACATTTTACGACATTTCAGGCCTGTCGGTCCCTACGTCTCGGTGGTAACATTACATGCGTCTATAACGTTATATATCCTAACCTAAGGCAACCTAACATCTCGGATGTAATATTTGACAACATTCCTGGCGTGTCGGACCCTACTTCTCGGTGGGAACAGTATATACGTCTGTAACGTCATATATCCTAACCTAAGGCAACCTAACATCTCGGATATAACATTTTACAACATTCCAGGCGTGTTGGAACCCTACGTCTCGTTGGTAACATTACGTGCGTCTATAACGTTATATATGCTAACCTAAGGCAACATAACATCTCGGATGCAATATTTGACAACATTCCTGGCCTGTCGAACACTACTTCTCGGAGGGAACAGTATATACGTCTATAACGGTATATATCCTAATCTAACGCAACCTAACATCTCGGATGCAATATTTGACATCATTCCTGGCCTGTAGAACCCTACTCCTCGGAGGGAACAGTATATACGTCTGTAACGACATATATCCTAACCTAAGACAACCTAACATCCCGGATGTAACATTTGACAACATTCCAGGCGTGTCGGTCCCTACGTCTCGGTGGTAACGTTACATGCGTCTATAACGTTATATATCCTAACCTAAGGCAACCTAACATCTCGGATGCAATATTTGACAACATTCCTGGCCTGTCGAAACCTACTTCTCGGAGGGAACAGCATATACGTCTATAACGTCATTAATCCTAACCTAAGGCAACCTAACATCTCGGATGTAACATTTGACAACATTCCAGGCGTGTCGGTCCCTACGTCTCGGTGATAACATTACATGCGTCTATAGCGGTATATATCCTAATCTTAGGCAACCTAACATCTCGGATGTAACATTTTACAACATTCCAGGCGTGTCGGTCCCTACGTCACAGTGGTAACATTACATGCGTCTATAACGTTATATATCCTAACCTAAGGCAACCTAACATCTCGGATATAACATTTGACAACATTCCAGGCGTGTTGGAACCCTACGTCTCGGTGGTAACATTACGTGCGTCTATAACGTTATATATGCTAACCTAAGGCAACATAACATCTCGGATGCAATATTTGACAACATTCCTGGCCTGTCGAACCCTACTTCTCGGAGGGAACAGTATATACGTCTATAACGGTATATATCCTAATCTAACGCAACCTAACATCTCGGATGCAGTATTTGACATCATTCCTGGCCTGTAGAACCCTACTCCTCGGAGGGAACAGTATATACGTCTGTAACGACATATATCCTAACCTAAGACAACCTAACATCCCGGATGTAACATTTGACAACATTCCAGGCGTGTCGGTCCCTACGTCTCGGTGGTAACATTACATGCGTCTATAACGTTATATATCCTAACCTAAGGCAACCTAACATCTCGGATGCAATATTTGACAACATTCCTGGCCTGTCGAATCCTACTTCTCGGAGGGAACAGCATATACGTCTATAACGTCATATATCCTAACCTAAGGCAACCTAACATCTCGGATGTAACATTTTACAACATTCCTGGCGTGTCGGACCCTACTTCTCGGTGGGAACAGTATATACGTCTGTAACGTCATATATCCTAACCTAAGGCAACCTAACATCTCGGATATAACATTAGAAAACATTCCAGGCGTGTTGGAACCCTACGTCTCGGTGGTAACATTACGTGCGTCTATAACGTTATATATGCTAACCTAAGGCAACATAACATCTCGGATGCAATATTTGACAACATTCCTGGCCTGTCGAACCCTACTTCTCGGAGGGAACAGTATATACGTCTATAACGGAATATATCCTAATCTAAGGCAACCTAACATCTCGGATGCAATATTTGACAACATTCCTGGCCTGTAGAACCCTACTCCTCGGAGGGAACAGTATATACGTCTGTAACGACATATATCCTAACCTAAGACAACCTAACATCCCGGATGTAACATTTTACCACATTCCAGGCGTGTCGGTCCCTACGTCTCGGTGGTAACGTTACATGCGTCTATAACGTTATATATCCTAACCTAAGGCAACCTATCATCTCGGATGCAATATTTGACAACATTCCTGGCCTGTCGAAACCTACTTCTCGGAGGGAACAGCATATACGTCTATAACGTCATTAATCCTAACCTAAGGCAACCTAACATCTCGGATGTAACATTTGACAACATTCCAGGCGTGTCGGTCCCTACGTCTCGGTGATAACATTACATGCGTCTATAGCGGTATATATCCTAATCTTAGGCAACCTAACATCTCGGATGTAACATTTGACAACATTCCAGGCGTGTCGGTCCCTACGTCACAGTGGTAACATTACATGCGTCTATAACGTTATATATCCTAACCTAAGGCCACCTAACATCTCGTATGTAATATTTGATAACATTCCTGGCGTGTCGAACCCTACTTCTCGGAGGGAACAGCATATACGTCTATAACGTCATATATCCTAACCTAAGGCAACCTAACATCTCGGATATAACATTTGACAACATACCCGGCGTGTTGGAACCCTACGTCTCGGTGGTAACATTACGTGCGTCTATAACGTTATATATGCTAACCTAAGGCAACCTAACATCTCGGATACAATATTTGACAACATTCCTGGCCTGTCGAACCCTACTTCTCGGAGGGAACAGTATATACGTCTATAACGTTATATATTCTAACCTAAGGCAACCTGACATCTCGGATGTAATATTCTACATCATTCCAGGCGTGTCGTACCCTACTTCTCGGATGGAACTGTATATACGTCTATAACGGTATATATCCTAATCTAAGGCAACCTAACATCTCGGATGTAACATTTGACAACATTGCAGGCATGTCGGTCCCTACGTCTCGGTGGTAAGATTATATGCGTCTATAACGTTATATATCCTAACCTAAGGCAACCTAACATCTCGGATGCAATATTTGACAACATTCCTGGCCTGTCGAACCCTACTTCTCGGAGGGAACAGTATATACGTCTATAACGTCATATATCCTAACCTAAGGCAACCTTACATCTCGGATGTAACATTTGACAACATTCCAGGCGTGTCGAATCCTACTTCTCGGTGGGAACAGTATATACGTCTATAACGTTATGTATCCTAACGTAAGGCAACCTAACATCTCGGATGTAATATTTGACAACATGCCTGGCGTGTCGGACCCTACTTCTCGGTGGGAACAGTATATACGTCTGTAACGTCATATATCCTAACCTAAGGCAGCCTAACATCTCGGATATAACATTTGACAACATTCCCGGCGTGTTGGAACCCTATGTCTCGGTGGTAACATTACGTGAGTCTATAACGTTATATATGCTAACCTAAGGCAACCTAACATCTCGGATGCAATATTTGACAACATTCCTGGCCTGTCGAACCCTACTTCTCGGAGGGAACAGCATATACGTCTATAACGACATATATCCTAACCTAAGACAACCTAACATCTCGGATATAACATTTCACAAGATTCCCGGCGTGTTGGAACCCTACGTCTCGGTGGTAACATTACGTGCGTCTATAACGTTATATATGCTAACCTAAGGCAACCTAACATCTCGGATGCAATATTTGACAACATTCCTGGCCTGTCGAACCCTACTTCTCGGAGGGAACAGCATATACGTCTATAACGTCATATATCCTAACCTAAGGCAACCTAACATCTCGGATGTAACATTTGACAACATTCCAGGTTTGTCGGTCCCTACGTCTCGGTGGTAACGTTACATGCGTCTACAACGTTATATATCCTAACTTAAGGCAACCTAACATCTTGGATGTAACATTTGACAACATTCCAGGCATGTCGGTCCCTACGCCTCGGTGGTAAGATTATATGCGTCTATAACGTTATATATCCTTATCTAAGGCAACCTAACATCTCGGATGCAATATTTGACAACACTCCTAGCCTGTCGAACCCTACTTCTCGGAGGGAACAGTATATACGTCTATAACGTTATATATCCTAACCTAAGGCAACCTGACATTTCGGATGTAATATTCTACATCATTCCAGGCGTGTCGAACCCTACTTCTCGGTGGGAACATTATATGAGTCTATAACGTTGTATATCCTAATCTAAGGCAACCTATTATCTCAGACGTAATATTTTACAATATTCCTGGCGTGTCGGTGCATACTTTTCGGTGGGAATATTATATGCGTCTATAACGGTCGATATCGTAATCTAAGGCAACCTGACATCTCGGATGCAATATTTGACAACATTCCTGGCCTGTCGAACCCTACTTCTCGGAGGGAACTGTATATACGTCATTAACGGTATATATCCTAATCTAAGGCAACCTAACATCTCGGATGTAACATTTTACCACATTCCAGGCGTGTCGGTCCCTACGTCTCGGTGGTAACATTACATGCGTCTATAACGTTATATATCCTAACCTAAGGCCACCTAACATCTCGTATGTAATATTTGACAATATTCCTGGCGTGTCGGTCCCTACGTCTCGGTGGTAACATTACATGCGTCTATAGCGGTATATATCCTAATCTTAGGCAACCTAACATCTCGGATGTAACATTTTACGACATTCCAGGCCTGTCGGTCCCTACGTCTCGGTGGTAACATTACATGCGTCTATAACGTTATATATCCTAACCTAAGGCAACCTAACATCTCGGATGTAATATTTGACAACATTCCTGGCGTGTCGGACCCTACTTCTCGGTGGGAACAGTATATACGTCTGTAACGTCATATATCCTAACCTAAGGCAACCTAACATCTCGGATATAACATTTGACAACATTCCAGGCGTGTTGGAACCCTACGTCTCGGTGGTAACATTACGTGCGTCTATAACGTTATATATGCTAACCTAAGGCAACATAACATCTCGGATGCAATATTTGACAACATTTCTGGCCTATCGAACCCTACTTCTCGGAGGGAACATTATATACGTCTATAACGGTATATATCCTAATCTAAGGCAACCTAACATCTCGGATGCAATATTTGACAACATTCCTGGCCTGTAGAACCCTACTCCTCGGAGGGAACAGTATATACGTCTGTAACGACATATATCCTAACCTAAGACAACCTAACATCCCGGATGTAACATTTGACAACATTCCAGGCGTGTCGGTCCCTACGTCTCGGTGGTAACGTTACATGCGTCTATAACGTTATGTATCCTAACCTAAGGCAACCTAACATCTCGGATGCAATATTTGACAACATTCCTGGCCTGTCGAATCCTACTTCTCGGAGGGAACAGCATATACGTCTATAACGTCATATATCCTAACCTAAGGCAACCTAACATCTCGGATGTAACATTTTACAACATTCCTGGCGTGTCGGACCCTACTTCTCGGAGGGAACAGCATATACGTCTATAACGTCATTAATCCTAACCTAAGGCAACCTAACATCTCGGATGTAACATTTGACAACATTCCAGGCGTGTCGGTCCCTACGTCTCGGTGATAACATTACATGCGTCTATAGCGGTATATATCCTAATCTTAGGCAACCTAACATCTCGGATGTAACATTTGACAACATTCCAGGCGTGTCGGTCCCTACGTCACAGTGGTAACATTACATGCGTCTATAACGTTATATATCCTAACCTAAGGCCACCTAACATCTCGTATGTAATATTTGATAACATTCCTGGCGTGTCGAACCCTACTTCTCGGAGGGAACAGCATATACGTCTATAACGTCATATATCCTAACCTAAGGCAACCTAACATCTCGGATATAACATTTGACAACATACCCGGCGTGTTGGAACCCTACGTCTCGGTGGTAACATTACGTGCGTCTATAACGTTATATATGCTAACCTAAGGCAACCTAACATCTCGGATACAATATTTGACAACATTCCTGGCCTGTCGAACCCTACTTCTCGGAGGGAACAGTATATACGTCTATAACGTTATATATTCTAACCTAAGGCAACCTGACATCTCGGATGTAATATTCTACATCATTCCAGGCGTGTCGTACCCTACTTCTCGGATGGAACTGTATATACGTCTATAACGGTATATATCCTAATCTAAGGCAACCTAACATCTCGGATGTAACATTTGACAACATTCCAGGCGTGTCGAATCCTACTTCTCGGTGGGAACAGTATATACGTCTATAACGTTATGTATCCTAACGTAAGGCAACCTAACATCTCGGATGTAATATTTGACAACATTCCTGGCCTGTAGAACCCTACTCCTCGGAGGGAACAGTATATACGTCTGTAACGACATATATCCTAACCTAAGACAACCTAACATCCCGGATGTAACATTTGACAACATTCCAGGCGTGTCGGTCCCTACGTCTCGGTGGTAACGTTACATGCGTCTATAACGTTATGTATCCTAACCTAAGGCAACCTAACATCTCGGATGCAATATTTGACAACATTCCTGGCCTGTCGAAACCTACTTCTCGGAGGGAACAGCATATACGTCTATAACGTCATTAATCCTAACCTAAGGCAACCTAACATCTCGGATGTAACATTTGACAACATTCCAGGCGTGTCGGTCCCTACGTCTCGGTGGGAACAGTATATACGTCTATAACGTTATGTATCCTAACGTAAGGCAACCTAACATCTCGGATGTAATATTTGACAACATGCCTGGCGTGTCGGACCCTACTTCTCGGTGGGAACAGTATATACGTCTGTAACGTCATATATCCTAACCTAAGGCAACCTAACATCTCGGATATAACATTTGACAACATTCCCGGCGTGTTGGAACCCTATGTCTCGGTGGTAACATTACGTGCGTCTATAACGTTATATATGCTAACCTAAGGCAACCTAACATCTCGGATGCAATATTTGACAACATTCCTGGCCTGTCGAACCCTACTTCTCGGAGGGAACAGCATATACGTCTATAACGACATATATCCTAACCTAAGACAACCTAACATCTCGGATATAACATTTCACAACATTCCCGGCGTGTTGGAACCCTACGTCTCGGTGGTAACATTACGTGCGTCTATAACGTTATATATGCTAACCTAAGGCAACCTAACATCTCGGATGCAATATTTGACAACATTCCTGGCCTGTCGAACCCTACTTCTCGGAGGGAACAGCATATACGTCTATAACGTCATATATCCTAACCTAAGGCAACCTAACATCTCGGATGTAACATTTGACAACATTCCAGTTTTGTCGGTCCCTACGTCTCGGTGGTAACGTTACATGCGTCTACAACGTTATATATCCTAACTTAAGGCAACCTAACATCTTGGATGTAACATTTGACAACATTCCAGGCATGTCGGTCCCTACGCCTCGGTGGTAAGATTATATGCGTCTATAACGTTATATATCCTTATCTAAGGCAACCTAACATCTCGGATGCAATATTTGACAACACTCCTAGCCTGTCGAACCCTACTTCTCGGAGGGAACAGTATATACGTCTATAACGTTATATATCCTAACCTAAGGCAACCTGACATTTCGGATGTAATATTCTACATCATTCCAGGCGTGTCGAACCCTACTTCTCGGTGGGAACATTATATGAGTCTATAACGTTGTATATCCTAATCTAAGGCAACCTATTATCTCAGACGTAATATTTTACAATATTCCTGGCGTGTCGGTGCATACTTTTCGGTGGGAATATTATATGCGTCTATAACGGTCGATATCGTAATCTAAGGCAACCTGACATCTCGGATGCAATATTTGACAACATTCCTGGCCTGTCGAACCCTACTTCTCGGAGGGAACTGTATATACGTCATTAACGGTATATATCCTAATCTAAGGCAACCTAACATCTCGGATGTAACATTTTACCACATTCCAGGCGTGTCGGTCCCTACGTCTCGGTGGTAACATTACATGCGTCTATAACGTTATATATCCTAACCTAAGGCCACCTAACATCTCGTATGTAATATTTGACAATATTCCTGGCGTGTCGGTCCCTACGTCTCGGTGGTAACATTACATGCGTCTATAGCGGTATATATCCTAATCTTAGGCAACCTAACATCTCGGATGTAACATTTTACGACATTCCAGGCCTGTCGGTCCCTACGTCTCGGTGGTAACATTACATGCGTCTATAACGTTATATATCCTAACCTAAGGCAACCTAACATCTCGGATGTAATATTTGACAACATTCCTGGCGTGTCGGACCCTACTTCTCGGTGGGAACAGTATATACGTCTGTAACGTCATATATCCTAACCTAAGACAACCTAACATCTCGGATATAACATTTGACAACATTCCAGGCGTGTTGGAACCCTACGTCTCGGTGGTAACATTACGTGCGTCTATAACGTTATATATGCTAACCTAAGGCAACATAACATCTCGGATGCAATATTTGACAACATTTCTGGCCTGTCGAACCCTACTTCTCGGAGGGAACATTATATACGTCTATAACGGTATATATCCTAATCTAAGGCAACCTAACATCTCGGATGCAATATTTGACAACATTCCTGGCCTGTAGAACCCTACTCCTCGGAGGGAACAGTATATACGTCTGTAACGACATATATCCTAACCTAAGACAACCTAACATCCCGGATGTAACATTTGACAACATTCCAGGCGTGTCGGTCCCTACGTCTCGGTGGTAACGTTACATGCGTCTATAACGTTATGTATCCTAACCTAAGGCAACCTAACATCTCGGATGCAATATTTGACAACATTCCTGGCCTGTCGAAACCTACTTCTCGGAGGGAACAGCATATACGTCTATAACGTCATTAATCCTAACCTAAGGCAACCTAACATCTCGGATGTAACATTTGACAACATTCCAGGCGTGTCGGTCCCTACGTCTCGGTGATAACATTACGTGCGTCTATAACGTTATATATGCTAACCTAAGGCAACCTAACATCTCGGATGCAATATTTGACATCATTCCTGGCCTGTCGAACCCTACTTCTCGGAGGGAACAGCATATACGTCTATAACGTCATATATCCTAACCTAAGGCAACCTAACATCTCGGATGTAACATTTTACAACATTCCTGGCGTGTCGGACCCTACTTCTCGGTGGGAACAGTATATACGTCTGTAACGTCATATATCCTAACCTAAGGCAACCTAACATCTCGGATATAACATTTGACAACATTCCAGGCGTGTTGGAACCCTACGTCTCGGTGGTAACATTACGTGCGTCTATAACGTTATATATGCTAACCTAAGGCAACATAACATCTCGGATGCAATATTTGACAACATTTCTGGCCTGTCGAACCCTACTTCTCGGAGGGAACAGTATATACGTCTATAACGTTATATATTCTAACCTAAGGCAACCTGACATCTCGGATGTAATATTCTACATCATTCCAGGCGTGTCGAATCCTACTTCTCGGTGGGAACAGTATATACGTCTATAACGTTATATATCCTAACGTAAGGCAACCTAACATCTCGGATGAAATATTTGACAACATTCCTGGCGTGTCGGACCCTACTTCTCGGTGGGAACAGTATATACGTCTGTAACGTCATATATCCTAACCTAAGGCAACCTAACATCTCGGATATAACATTTGACAACATTCCCGGCGTGTTGGAACCCTATGTCTCGGTGGTAACATTACGTGCGTCTATAACGTTATATATGCTAACCTAAGGCAACCTAACATCTCGGATGCAATATTTGACATCATTCCTGGCCTGTCGAACCCTACTTCTCGGAGGGAACAGCATATACGTCTATAACGTCATATATCCTAACCTAAGGCAACCTAACATCTCGGATGTAACATTTTACAACATTCCTGGCGTGTCGGACCCTACTTCTCGGTGGGAACAGTATATACGTCTGTAACGTCATATATCCTAACCTAAGGCAACCTAACATCTCGGATATAACATTTGACAACATTCCAGGCGTGTTGGAACCCTACGTCTCGGTGGTAACATTACGTGCGTCTATAACGTTATATATGCTAACCTAAGGCAACATAACATCTCGGATGCAATATTTGACAACATTTCTGGCCTGTCGAACCCTACTTCTCGGAGGGAACATTATATACGTCTATAACGGTATATATCCTAATCTAAGGCAACCTAACATCTCGGATGCAATATTTGACAACATTCCTGGCCTGTCGAACCCTACTTCTCGGAGGGAACAGTATATACGTCTATAACGTTATATATTCTAACCTAAGGCAACCTGACATCTCGGATGTAATATTCTACATCATTCCAGGCGTGTCGTACCCTACTTCTCGGATGGAACTGTATATACGTCTATAACGGTATATATCCTAATCTAAGGCAACCCAACATCTCCGATGTAACATTTGACAACATTGCAGGCATGTCGGTCCCTACGTCTCGGTGGTAAGATTATATGCGTCTATAACGTTATATATCCTAACCAAAGGCAACCTAACATCTCGGATGCAATATTTGACAACATTCCTGGCCTGTCGAACCCTACTTCTCGGAGGGAACAGTATATACGCCCATAACGTCATATATCCTGACCTAAGGCAACCTAACATCTCGGATGCAATATTTGACAACATTCCTGGCCTGTCGAATCCTACTTCTCGGAGGGAACAGCATATACGTCTATAACGTCATATATCCTAACCTAAGGCAACCTAACATCTCGGATGTAACATTTTACAACATTCCTGGCGTGTCGGACCCTACTTCTCGGTGGGAACAGTATATACGTCTGTAACGTCATATATCCTAACCTAAGGCAACCTAACATCTCGGATATAACATTTGACAACATTCCAGGCGTGTTGGAACCCTACGTCTCGGTGGTAACATTACGTGCGTCTATAACGTTATATATGCTAACCTAAGGCAACATAACATCTCGGATGCAATATTTGACAACATTTCTGGCCTGTCGAACCCTACTTCTCGGAGGGAACATTATATACGTCTATAACGGTATATATCCTAATCTAAGGCAACCTAACATCTCGGATGCAATATTTGACAACATTCCTGGCCTGTAGAACCCTACTCCTCGGAGGGAACAGTATATACGTCTGTAACGACATATATCCTAACCTAAGACAACCTAACATCCCAGATGTAACATTTGACAACATTTCAGGCGTGTCGGTCCCTACGTCTCGGTGGTAACGTTACATGCGTCTATAACGTTATATATCCTAACCTAAGGCAACCTAACATCTCGGATGCAATATTTGACAACATTCCTGGCCTGTCGAATCCTACTTCTCGGAGGGAACAGCATATACGTCTATAACGTCATTAATCCTAACCTAAGGCAACCTAACATCTCGGATGCAACATTTGACAACATTCCTAGCCTGTCGAACCCTACTTCTCGGAGGGAACAGTATATACGTCTATAACGTTATATATCCTAACCTAAGGCAACCTGACATCTCGGATGTAATATTCTACATCATTCCAGGCGTGTCGAACCCTACTTCTCGGTGGGAACATTATATGAGTCTATAACGTTGTATATCCTAATCTAAGGCAACCTATTATCTCAGACGTAATATTTTACAATATTCCTGGCGTGTCGGTGCATACTTTTAAGTGGGATTATTATATGCGTCTATAACGGTCGATATCGTAATCTAAGGCAACCTAACATCTCGGATGCAATATTTGACAACATTCCTGGCCTGTCGAACCCTACTTCTCGGAGGGAACTCTATATACGTCTATAACGGTATATATCCTATTCTAAGGCAACCTAACATCTCGGATGTAACATTTGACAACATTCCAGGCGTGTCGAATCCTACTTCTCGGTGGTAACATTACATGCGTCTATGACGTTATATATCCTAACCTAAGGCAACCTAACATCTCGGATGCAATATTTGACAACATTCCTGGCCTGTCGAACCCTACTTCTCGGAGGGAACAGCATATACGTCTATTACGACATATATCCTAACCTAAGACAACCTAACATCTCGGATATAACATTTGACAACATTCCCGGCGTGTTGGAACCCTACGTCTCGGTGGTAATATTACGTGCGTCTATAACGTTATATATGCTAACCTAAGGCAACCTAACATCTCGGATGCAATATTTGACAACATTCCTGGCCTGTCGAACCCTACTTCTCGGAGGGAACAGCATATACGTCTATAACGACATATATCCTAACCTAAGACAACCTAACATCTCGGATATAACATTTCACAACATTCCCGGCGTGTTGGAACCCTACGTCTCGGTGGTAACATTACGTGCGTCTATAACGTTATATATGCTAACCTAAGGCAACCTAACATCTCGGATGCAATATTTGACAACATTCCTGGCCTGTCGAAACCTAGTTCTAGGAGGGAACAGCATATACGTCTATAACGTCATATATCCTAACCTAAGGCAACCTAACATCTCGGATGTAACATTTGACAACATTCCAGGTGTGTCGGTCCCTACGTCTCGGTGGTAACGTTACATGCGTCTACAACGTTATATATCCTAACCTAAGGCAACCTAACATCTTGGATGTAAAATTTGACAACATTCCAGGCATGTCGGTCCTTACGTCTCGGTGGTAACATTATATGCGTCTATAACGTTATATATCCTTATCTAAGGCAACCTAACATTTCGGATGCAACATTTGACAACACTCCTAGCCTGTCGAACCCTACTTCTCGGAGGGAACAGTATATACGTCTATAACGTTATATATCCTAACCTAAGGCAACCTGACATTTCGGATGTAATATTCTACATCATTCCAGGCGTGTCGAACCCTACTTCTCGGTGGGAACATTATATGAGTCTATAACGTTGTATATCCTAATCTAAGGCAACCTATTATCTCAGACGTAATATTTTACAATATTCCTGGCGTGTCGGTGCATACTTTTCGGTGGGAATATTATATGCGTCTATAACGGTCGATATCGTAATCTAAGGCAACCTGACATCTCGGATGCAATATTTGACAACATTCCTGGCCTGTCGAACCCTACTTCTCGGAGGGAACTGTATATACGTCAATAACGGTATATATCCTAATCTAAGGCAACCTAACATCTCGGATGTAACATTTGACAACATTCCAGGTGTGTCGGTCCCTACGTCTCGGTGGTAACGTTACATGCGTCTACAACGTTATATATCCTAACCTAAGGCAACCTAACATCTTGGATGTAACATTTGACAACATTCCAGGCATGTCGGTCCCTACGTCTCGGTGGTAACATTATATGCGTCTATAACGTTATATATCCTTATCTAAGGCAACCTAACATTTCGGACGCAACATTTGACAACACTCCTAGCCTGTCGAACCCTACTTCTCGGAGGGAACAGTATATACGTCTATAACGTTATATATCCTAACCTAAGGCAACCTAACATTTCGGATGTAATATTCTACATCATTCCAGGCGTGTCGAACCCTACTTCTCGGTGGGAACATTATATGAGTCTATAACGTTGTATATCCTAATCTAAGGCAACCTATTATCTCAGACGTAATATTTTACAATATTCCTGGCGTGTCGGTGCATACTTTTCGGTGGGAATATTATATGCGTCTATAACGGTCGATATCGTAATCTAAGGCAACCTGACATCTCGGATGCAATATTTGACAACATTCCTGGCCTGTCGAACCCTACTTCTCGGAGGGAACTGTATATACGTCAATAACGGTATATATCCTAATCTAAGGCAACCTAACATCTTGGATGTAACATTTGACAACATTCCAGGCGTGTCGAATCCTACTTCTCGGTGGGAACAGTATATACGTCTATAACGTTATATATCCTAACGTAAGGCAACCTAACATCTCGGATGTAATATTTGACAACATTCCTGGCGTGTCGGACCCTACTTCTCGATGGGAACAGTATATACGTCTGTAACGTCATATATCCTAACCTAACCCAACCTAACATCTCGGATATAACATTTGACAACATTCCCGGCGTGTTGGAACCCTATGTCTCGGTGGTAACATTACGTGCGTCTATAACGTTATATATGCTAACCTAAGGCAACCTAACATCTCGGATGCAATATTTGACAACATTCCTGGCCTGTCGAACCCTACTTCTCGGAGGGAACAGCATATACGTCTATAACGACATATATCCTAACCTAAGACAACCTAACATCTCGGATATAACATTTCACAACATTCCCGGCGTGTTGGAACCCTACGTCTCGGTGGTAACATTACGTGCGTCTATAACGTTATATATGCTAACCTAAGGCAACCTAACATCTCGGATGCAATATTTGACAACATTCCTGGCCTGTCGAACCCTACTTCTCGGAGGGAACAGCATATACGTCTATAACGACATATATCCTAACCTAAGACAACCTAACATCTCGGATATAACATTTCACAACATTCCCGGCGTGTTGGAACCCTACGTCTCGGTGGTAACATTACGTGCGTCTATAACGTTATATACGCTAACCTAAGGCAACCTAACATCTCGGATGCAATATTTGACAACATTCCTGGCCTGTCGAACCCTACTTCTCGGAGGGAACAGCATATACGTCTATAACGTCATATATCCTAACCTAAGGCAACCTAACATCTCGGATGTAACATTTGACAACATTCCAGGTGTGTCGGTCCCTACGTCTCGGTGGTAACGTTACATGCGTCTACAACGTTATATATCCTAACCTAAGGCAACCTAACATCTTGGACGTAACATTTGACAACATTCCAGGCATGTCGGTCCCTACCTCTCGGTGGTTACATTATATGCGTCTATAAAGTTATATATCCTTATCTAAGGCAACCTAACATCTCGGATGCAATATTTGACATCATTCCTGGCCTGTCGAACCCTACTTCTCGGAGGGAACAGTATATACGTCTATAACGTTATATATCCTAACGCAAGGCAACCTGACATCTCGGATGTAATATTCTACATCATTCCAGGCGTGTCGGTCCTTACGTCTCGGTGGTAATATTACATATGTCTATAACGTTATATATCCTAACCTAAGGCAACCTAACATCTCGGATGCAATATTTGACAACATTCCTGGCCTGTCGAACCCTACTTCTCGGAGGGAACAGCATATACATCTATAACGTCATATATCCTAGCCTAAGGCAACCTAACATCTCGGATGTAACATTTGACAACATTCCAGGCGTGTCGGTCCCTACGTCTCGGTGGTAACATTACATGCGTCTATAACGGTATATATCCTAATCTTAGGCAACCTAACACCTCGGATGTAACATTTTACCACATTCCACGCGTGTCGGTCCCTACGTCTCGGAGGTAACATTACATGCGTCTATAACGTTATATATCCTAACCTAAGGCCACCTAACATCTCGTATGTAATATTTGACAACATTCCTGGCGTGTCGAACCCTACTTCTCGGTGGGAACAGTATATACGTCTATAACGTTATATATCCTAACCTAAGTCAACCTAACGTCTCGGATGCAATATTTGACATCATTCCTGGCCTGTAGAACCCTACTCCTCGGAGGGAACAGTATATACGTCTGTAACGACATATATCCTAACCTAAGGCAACCTAACATCCCGGATGTAACATTTGACAACATTCCAGGCGTGTCGGTCCCTACGTCTCGGTGGTAACATTACATGCGTCTATAGCGTTATATATCCTAACCTAAGGCAACCTAACATCTCGTATGTAATATTTGACAACATTCCTGGCGTGTCGAACCCTACTTCTCGGTGGGAACAGTATATACGTCTATAACGTTATATATCCCAACCTAAGTCAACCTAACATCTCGGATGCAATATTTGACAACATTCCTGGCCTGTCGAACCCTACTTCTCGGAGGGAACAGTATATACGTCTATAACGGTATATATCCTAATCTAAGGCAACCAAACATCTCGGATGCAATATTTGACATCATTCCTGGCCTGTAGAACCCTACTCCTCGGAGGGAACAGTATATACGTCCGTAACGACATATATCCTAACCTAAGACAACCTAACATCCCGGATGTAACATTTGACAACATACCAGGCGTGTCGGTCCCTACGTCTCGGTGGTAACATTACATGCGTCTATAGCGTTATATATCCTAACCTAAGGCAACCTAACGTCTCGGATGAAATATTTGACAACATTCCTGGCGTGTCGGACCCTACTTCTCGGTGGGAACAGTATATACGTCTGTAACGTAATATATCCTAACCTAAGGCAACCTAACATCTCGGATATAACATTTGACAACATTCCAGGCGTGTTGGAACCCTACGTCTCGGTGGTAACATTACGTGCGTCTATAACGTTATATATGCTAACCTAAGGCAACATAACATTTCGGATGCAATATTTGACAACATTCCTGGCCTGTCGAACCCTACTTCTCGGAGTGAACAGTATATACGTCTATAACGGTATATATCCTAATCTAAGGCAACCTAACATCTCGAATGCAATATTTGACATCATTCCTGGCCTGTAGAACCCTACTCCTCGGAGGGAACAGTATATACGTCTGTAACGACATATATCCTAACCTAAGACAACCTAACATCCCGGATGTAACATTTGACAACATTCCAGGCGTGTCGGTCCCTACGTCTCGGTGGTAACATTACGTGCTTCTATAACGTTATATATGCTAACCTAAGGCAACCTAACATCTCGGATGCAATATTTGACAACATTCCTGGCCTGTCGAACCCTACTTCTCGGAGGGAACAGTATATACGTCTATAACGTTACATATCCTAACCTAAGGCAACCTGACATCTCGGATGTAATATTCTACATCATTCCAGGCGTGTCGTACCCTAATTCTCGGATGGAACTGTATATACGTCTATAACGGAATATATCCTAATCTAAGGCAACCTAACATCTCGGATGCAACATTTGACAACATTCCAGGCGTGTCGGTCCCTACGACTCGGTGGTAACGTTACATGCGTCTATAACGTTATATATCCTAACCTAAGGCAACCTAACATCTCGGATGCAATATTTGACAACATTCCTGGCCTGTCGAATCCTACTTCTCGGAGGGAACAGCATATACGTCTATAACGTCGTATATCCTAACCTAAGGCAACCTAACATCTCGGATGTAACATTTGACAACATTCCAGGCGTGTCGGTCCCTACGTCTCGGTGATAACATTACATGCGTCTATAGCGGTATATATCCTAATCTTAGGCAACCTAACATCTCGGATGTAACATTTGACAACATTCCAGGCGTGTCGGTCCCTACGTCACAGTGGTAACATTACATGCCTCTATAACGTTATATATCCTAACCTAAGGCCACCTAACATCTCGTATGTAATATTTGATAACATTCCTGGCGTGTCGAACACTACTTCTCGGAGGGAACAGCATATACGTCTATAACGTCATATATCCTAACCTAAGACAACCTAACATCTCGGATATAACATTTCACAACATTCCCAGCGTGTTGGAACCCTACGTCTCGGTGGTAACATTACGTGCGTCTATAACGTTATATATGCTAACCTAAGGCAACCTAACACCTCGTATGCAATATTTGACAACATTCCTGGCCTGTCGAACCCTACTTCTCGGAGTGAACAGTATATACGTCTATAACGGTATATATCCTAATCTAAGGCAACCTAACATCTCGAATGCAATATTTGACATCATTCCTGGCCTGTAGAACCCTACTCCTCGGAGGGAACAGTATATACGTCTGTAACGACATATATCCTAACCTAAGACAACCTAACATCCCGGATGTAACATTTGACAACATTCCAGGCGTGTCGGTCCCTACGTCTCGGTGGTAACATTACATGCGTCTATAGCGTTATATATCCTAACCTAAGGCAACCTAACATCTCGGATGCAATATTTGACAACATTCCTGGCCTGTCGAATCCTACTTCTCGGAGGGAACAGCATATACGTCTATAACGTCATATATCCTAACCTAAGGCAACCTAACATCTCGGATGTAACATTTTACAACATTCCTGGCGTGTCGGACCCTACTTCTCGGTGGGAACAGTATATACGTCTGTAACGTCATATATCCTAACCTAAGGCAACCTAACATCTCGGATATAACATTTGACAACATTCCAGGCGTGTTGGAACCCTACGTCTCGGTGGTAACATTACGTGCGTCTATAACGTTATATATGCTAACCTAAGGCAACATAACATCTCGGATGCAATATTTGACAACATTCCTGGCCTGCCGAATCCTACTTCTCGGAGGGAACAGCATATACGTCTATAACGTCGTATATCCTAACCTAAGGCAACCTAACATCTCGGATGTAACATTTGACAACATTCCAGGCGCGTCGGTCCCTACGTCTCGGTGATAACATTACATGCGTCTATAGCGGTATATATCCTAATCTTAGGCAACCTAACATCTCGGATGTAACATTTGACAACATTCCAGGCGTGTCGGTCCCTACGTCACAGTGGTAACATTACATGCGTCTATAACGTTATATATCCTAACCTAAGGCCACCTAACATCTCGTATGTAATATTTGATAACATTCCTGGCGTGTCGAACCCTACTTCTCGGAGGGAACAGCATATACGTCTATAACGTCATATATCCCAACCTAAGGCAACCTAACATCTCGGATATAACATTTGACAACATACCCGGCGTGTTGGAACCCTACGTCTCGGTGGTAACATTACGTGCTTCTATAACGTTATATATGCTAACCTAAGGCAACCTAACATCTCGGATGCAATATTTGACAACATTCCTGGCCTGTCGAACCCTACTTCTCGGAGGGAACAGTATATACGTCTATAACGTTACATATCCTAACCTAAGGCAACCTGACATCTCGGATGTAATATTCTACATCATTCCAGGCGTGTCGTACCCTAATTCTCGGATGGAACTGTATATACGTCTATAACGGAATATATCCTAATCTAAGGCAACCTAACATCTCGGATGCAACATTTGACAACATTCCAGGCGTGTCGGTTAATACGTCTCGGTGGTAACGTTACATGCGTCTATAACGTTATATATCCTAACCTAAGGCAACCTAACATCTCGGATGCAATATTTGACAACATTCCTGGCCTGTCGAATCCTACTTCTCGGAGGGAACAGCATATACGTCTATAACGTCGTATATCCTAACCTAAGGCAACCTAACATCTCGGATGTAACATTTGACAACATTCCAGGCGTGTCGGTCCCTACGTCTCGGTGATAACATTACATGCGTCTATAGCGGTATATATCCTAATCTTAGGCAACCTAACATCTCGGATGTAACATTTGACAACATTCCAGGCGTGTCGGTCCCTACGTCACAGTGGTAACATTACATGCGTCTATAACGTTATATATCCTAACCAAAGGCCACCTAACATCTCGTATGTAATATTTGATAACATTCCTGGCGTGTCGAACACTACTTCTCGGAGGGAACAGCATATACGTCTATAACGTCATATATCCTAACCTAAGACAACCTAACATCTCGGATATAACATTTCACAACATTCCCAGCGTGTTGGAACCCTACGTCTCGGTGGTAACATTACGTGCGTCTATAACGTTATATATGCTAACCTAAGGCAACCTAACACCTCGGATGCAATATTTGACAACATTCCTGGCCTGTCGAACCCTACTTCTCGGAGGGAACAGCATATACGTCTATAACGTCATATATCCCAACCTAAGGCAACCTAACATCTCGGATATAACATTTGACAACATACCCGGCGTGTTGGAACCCTACGTCTCGGTGGTAACATTACGTGCGTCTATAACGTTATATATGCTAACCTAAGGCAACCTAACATCTCGGATGCAATATTTGACAACATTCCTGGCCTGTCGAACCCTACTTCTCGGAGGGAACAGTATATACGTCTATAACGTTATATATCCTAACCTAAGGCAACCTGACATCTCGGATGTAATATTCTACATCATTCCAGGCGTGTCGTACCCTAATTCTCGGATGGAACTGTATATACGTCTATAACGGTATATATCCTAATCTAAGGCAACCTAACATCTCGGATGCAACATTTGACAACATTGCAGGCGTGTCGGTCCCTACGTCTCGGTGGTAACATTACATGCGTCTATAACGTTATATATCCTAACCTAAGGCAACCTAACATCTCGGATATAACATTTGACAGCATTCCCGGCGTGTTGTAACCCTATGTCTCGGTGGTAACATTACGTGCGTCTATAACGTTATATATGCTAACCTAAGGCAACCTAACATCTCGGATGCAATATTTGACAACATTCCTGGCCTGTCGAACCCTACTTCTCGGAGGGAACAGCATATACGTCTATAACGACATATATCCTAACCTAAGACAACCTAACATCTCGGATATAACATTTCACAACATTCCCAGCGTGTTGGAACCCTACGTCTCGGTGGTAACATTACGTGCGTCTATAACGTTATATATGCTAACCTAAGGCAACCTAACATCTCGGATGCAATATTTGACAACATTCCTGGCCTGTCGAACCCTACTTCTCGGAGGGAACAGCATATACGTCTATAACGTCATATATCCTAACCTAAGGCAACCTAACATCTCGGATGTAACATTTGACAACATTCCAGGTGTGTCGGTCCCTACGTCTCGGTGGTAACGTTACATGCGTCTACAACGTTATATATCCTAACCTAAGGCAACCTAACATCTTGGATGTAACATTTGACAACATTCCAGGCATGTCGGTCCCTACGTCACAGTGGTAACATTACATGCGTCTATAACGTTATATATCCTAACCTAAGGCCACCTAACATCTCGTATGTAATATTTGATAACATTCCTGGCGTGTCGAACCCTACTTGTCGGAGGGAACAGCATATACGTCTCTAACGTCATATATCCCAACCTAAGGCAACCTAACATCTCGGATATAACATTTGACAACATACCCGGCGTGTTGGAACCCTACGTCTCGGTGGTAACATTACGTGCTTCTATAACGTTATATATGCTAACCTAAGGCAACCTAACATCTCGGATGCAATATTTGACAACATTCCTGGCCTGTCGAACCCTACTTCTCGGAGGGAACAGTATATACGTCTATAACGTTACATATCCTAACCTAAGGCAACCTGACATCTCGGATGTAATATTCTACATCATTCCAGGCGTGTCGTACCCTAATTCTCGGATGGAACTGTATATACGTCTATAACGGAATATATCCTAATCTAAGGCAACCTAACATCTCGGATGCAACATTTGACAACATTCCAGGCGTGTCGGTCCCTACGTCTCGGTGGTAACGTTACATGCGTCTATAACGTTATATATCCTAACCTAAGGCAACCTAACATCTCGGATGCAATATTTGACAACATTCCTGGCCTGTCGAATCCTACTTCTCGGAGGGAACAGCATATACGTCTATAACGTCGTATATCCTAACCTAAGGCAACCTAACATCTCGGATGTAACATTTGACAACATTCCAGGCGTGTCGGTCCCTACGTCTCGGTGATAACATTACATGCGTCTATAGCGGTATATATCCTAATCTTAGGCAACCTAACATCTCGGATGTAACATTTGACAACATTCCAGGCGTGTCGGTCCCTACGTCACAGTGGTAACATTACATGCGTCTATAACGTTATATATCCTAACCAAAGGCCACCTAACATCTCGTATGTAATATTTGATAACATTCCTGGCGTGTCGAACACTACTTCTCGGAGGGAACAGCATATACGTCTATAACGTCATATATCCTAACCTAAGACAACCTAACATCTCGGATATAACATTTCACAACATTCCCAGCGTGTTGGAACCCTACGTCTCGGTGGTAACATTACGTGCGTCTATAACGTTATATATGCTAACCTAAGGCAACCTAACACCTCGGATGCAATATTTGACAACATTCCTGGCCTGTCGAACCCTACTTCTCGGAGGGAACAGCATATACGTCTATAACGTCATATATCCCAACCTAAGGCAACCTAACATCTCGGATATAACATTTGACAACATACCCGGCGTGTTGGAACCCTACGTCTCGGTGGTAACATTACGTGCGTCTATAACGTTATATATGCTAACCTAAGGCAACCTAACATCTCGGATGCAATATTTGACAACATTCCTGGCCTGTCGAACCCTACTTCTCGGAGGGAACAGTATATACGTCTATAACGTTATATATCCTAACCTAAGGCAACCTGACATCTCGGATGTAATATTCTACATCATTCCAGGCGTGTCGTACCCTAATTCTCGGATGGAACTGTATATACGTCTATAACGGTATATATCCTAATCTAAGGCAACCTAACATCTCGGATGCAACATTTGACAACATTGCAGGCGTGTCGGTCCCTACGTCTCGGTGGTAACATTACATGCGTCTATAACGTTATATATCCTAACCTAAGGCAACCTAACATCTCGGATATAACATTTGACAGCATTCCCGGCGTGTTGTAACCCTATGTCTCGGTGGTAACATTACGTGCGTCTATAACGTTATATATGCTAACCTAAGGCAACCTAACATCTCGGATGCAATATTTGACAACATTCCTGGCCTGTCGAACCCTACTTCTCGGAGGGAACAGCATATACGTCTATAACGACATATATCCTAACCTAAGACAACCTAACATCTCGGATATAACATTTCACAACATTCCCAGCGTGTTGGAACCCTACGTCTCGGTGGTAACATTACGTGCGTCTATAACGTTATATATGCTAACCTAAGGCAACCTAACATCTCGGATGCAATATTTGACAACATTCCTGGCCTGTCGAACCCTACTTCTCGGAGGGAACAGCATATACGTCTATAACGTCATATATCCTAACCTAAGGCAACCTAACATCTCGGATGTAACATTTGACAACATTCCAGGTGTGTCGGTCCCTACGTCTCGGTGGTAACGTTACATGCGTCTACAACGTTATATATCCTAACCTAAGGCAACCTAACATCTTGGATGTAACATTTGACAACATTCCAGGCATGTCGGTCCCTACGTCACAGTGGTAACATTACATGCGTCTATAACGTTATATATCCTAACCTAAGGCCACCTAACATCTCGTATGTAATATTTGATAACATTCCTGGCGTGTCGAACCCTACTTCTCGGAGGGAACAGCATATACGTCTCTAACGTCATATATCCCAACCTAAGGCAACCTAACATCTCGGATATAACATTTGACAACATACCCGGCGTGTTGGAACCCTACGTCTCGGTGGTAACATTACGTGCTTCTATAACGTTATATATGCTAACCTAAGGCAACCTAACATCTCGGATGCAATATTTGACAACATTCCTGGCCTGTCGAACCCTACTTCTCGGAGGGAACAGTATATACGTCTATAACGTTACATATCCTAACCTAAGGCAACCTGACATCTCGGATGTAATATTCTACATCATTCCAGGCGTGTCGTACCCTAATTCTCGGATGGAACTGTATATACGTCTATAACGGAATATATCCTAATCTAAGGCAACCTAACATCTCGGATGCAACATTTGACAACATTCCAGGCGTGTCGGTCCCTACGTCTCGGTGGTAACGTTACATGCGTCTATAACGTTATATATCCTAACCTAAGGCAACCTAACATCTCGGATGCAATATTTGACAACATTCCTGGCCTGTCGAATCCTACTTCTCGGAGGGAACAGCATATACGTCTATAACGTCGTATATCCTAACCTAAGGCAACCTAACATCTCGGATGTAACATTTGACAACATTCCAGGCGTGTCGGTCCCTACGTCTCGGTGATAACATTACATGCGTCTATAGCGGTATATATCCTAATCTTAGGCAACCTAACATCTCGGATGTAACATTTGACAACATTCCAGGCGTGTCGGTCCCTACGTCACAGTGGTAACATTACATGCGTCTATAACGTTATATATCCTAACCTAAGGCCACCTAACATCTCGTATGTAATATTTGATAACATTCCTGGCGTGTCGAACACTACTTCTCGGAGGGAACAGCATATACGTCTATAACGTCATATATCCTAACCTAAGACAACCTAACATCTCGGATATAACATTTCACAACATTCCCAGCGTGTTGGAACCCTACGTCTCGGTGGTAACATTACGTGCGTCTATAACGTTATATATGCTAACCTAAGGCAACCTAACACCTCGGATGCAATATTTGACAACATTCCTGGCCTGTCGAACCCTACTTCTCGGAGTGAACAGTATATACGTCTATAACGGTATATATCCTAATCTAAGGCAACCTAACATCTCGAATGCAATATTTGACATCATTCCTGGCCTGTAGAACCCTACTCCTCGGAGGGAACAGTATATACGTCTGTAACGACATATATCCTAACCTAAGACAACCTAACATCCCGGATGTAACATTTGACAACATTCCAGGCGTGTCGGTCCCTACGTCTCGGTGGTAACATTACATGCGTCTATAACGGTATATATCCTAATCTTAGGCAACCTAACATCTCGGATGTAATATTTGACAACATTCCTGGCGTGTCGGACCCTACTTCTCGGTGGGAACAGTATATACGTCTGTAACGTCATATATCCTAACCTAAGGCAACCTAACATCTCGGATATAACATTTGACAACATTCCAGGCGTGTTGGAACCCTACGTCTCGGTGGTAACATTCCGTGCGCCTATAACGTTATATATGCTAACCTAAGGCAACATAACATCTCGGATGCAATATTTGACAACATTCCTGGCCTGTCGAACCCTACTTCTCGGAGGGAACAGTATATACGTCTATAGCGGTATATATCCTAATCTAAGGCAACCTAACATCTCGGATGCAATATTTGACAACATTCCTGGCCTGTCGAACCCTACTTCTCGGAGGGAACAGCATATACGTCTATTACGACATATATCCTAACCTAAGACAACCTAACATCTCGGATATAACATTTGACAACATTCCCGGCGTGTTGGAACCCTACGTCTCGGTGGTAACATTACGTGCGTCTATAACGTTATATATGCTAACCTAAGGCAACCTAACATCTCGGATGCAATATTTGACAACATTCCTGGCCTGTCGAACCCTACTTCTCGGAGGGAACAGTATATACGTCTATAACATTATATATCCTAACCTAAGGCAACCTGACATCTCGGATGTAATATTCTACATCATTCCAGGCGTGTCGGACCCTACTTCTCGGTGGGAAAATTATATGCGTCTATAACGTTGTATATCCTTATCTAAGGCAACCTAACATCTCGGATGCAATATTTGACAGCATTCCTGGCCTGTCGAACCCTACATCTCGGAGGGAAGATTATATACGTCTATGGCGGTATATATCCTAATCTAAGGCAACCTAACATCTCGGATGCAATATTTGATAACATTCCTGGCCTGTCGAACCCTACTTCTCGGAGGGAACAGTATATACGTCTATAACGTTATATATCCTAACCTAAGGCAACCTGACTTCTCGGATGTAATGTTCTACATCATTCCAGGCGTGTCGAACCCTACTTCTCGGTGGGAACATTATATGAGTCTATAACGTTGTATATCCTAATCTAAGGCAACCTATTATCTCAGACGTAATATTTTACAATATTCCTGGCGTGTCGGTGCATACTTTTCGGTGGGAATATTATATGCGTCTATAACGGTCGATATCGTAATCTAAGGCAACCTAACATCTCGGATGCAATATTTGACAACATTCCTGGCCTGTCGAACCCTACTTCTCGGAGGGAACTGTATATACGTCTATAACGGTATATATCCTAATCTAAGGCAACCTAACATCTCGGATGTAACATTTGACAACATTCCAGGCGTGACGGACCCTACTTCTCGGTGGGAACATTATATGCGTCTATAACGTTGTATATCCTTATCTAAGGCAACCTAACATCTCGGATGCAATATTTGACAACATTCCTGGCCTGTCGAACCCTACATCTCGGAGGGAAGATTATATACGTCTATGGCGGTATATATCCTAATCTAAGGCAACCTAACATCTCGGATGCAATATTTGATAACATTCCTGGCCTGTCGAACCCTACTTCTCGGAGGGAACAGTATATACGTCTATAACGTTATATATCCTAACCCAAGGCAACCTGACATCTCGGATGTAATATTCTACATCATTCCAGGCGTGTCGGTCCCTACGTCTCGGTGGTAATATTACATATGTCTATAACGTTATATATCCTAACCTAAGGCAACCTAACATCTCGGATGCAATATTTGACAACATTCCTGGCCTGTCGAACCCTACTTCTCGGAGGGAACAGCATATACATCTATAACGTCATATATCCTAGCCTAAGGCAACCTAACATCTCGGATGTAACATTTGACAACATTCCAGGCGTGTCGGTCCCTACGTCTCGGTGGTAACATTACATGCGTCTATAACGGTATATATCCTAATCTTAGGCAACCTAACATCTCGGATGTAACATTTTACCACATTCCAGGCGTGTCGGTCCCTACGTCTCGGAGGTAACATTACATGCGTCTATGACGTTATATATCCTAACCTAAGGCCACCTAACATCTCGTATGTAATATTTGACAACATTCCTGGCGTGTCGAACCCCACTTCTCGGTGGGAACAGTATATACGTCTATAACGTTATATATCCTAACCTAAGGCAACCTAACGTCTCGGATTAAATATTTGACAACATTCCTGGCGTGTCGGACCCTACTTCTCGGTGGGAACAGTATATACGTCTGTAACGTTATATATCCTAACCTAAGGCAACCTAACATCTCGGATATAACATTTGACAACATTCCAGGCGTGTTGGAACCCTACGTCTCGGTGGTAACATTACGTGCGTCTATAACGTTATATATGCTAACCTAACGCAACCTAACATCTCGGATGCAATATTTGACAACATTCCTGGCCTGTCGAACCCTACTTCTCGGAGGGAACAGCATATACGTCTATAACGTCATATATCCTAACCTAAGGCAACCTAACATCTCGGATGTAACATTTGACAACATTCCAGGTGTGTCGGTCCCTACGTCTCGGTGGTAACGTTACATGCGTCTACAACGTTATATATCCTAACCTAAGGCAACCTAACATCTTGGATGTAACATTTGACAACATTCCAGGCATGTCGGTCCCTACGTCTCGGTGGTAACATTATATGCGTCTATAACGTTATATATCCTTGTCTAAGGCAACCTAATATCTCGGATACAATATTTGACAACATTCCTAGCCTGTCGAACCCTACTTCACAGAGGGAACAGTATATACGTCTATAACGTTATATATCCTAACCTAAGGCAACCTGACATCTCGGATGTAATATTCTAGATCATTCCAGGCATGTCGGTCCCTACGTCTCGGTGGTAACATTATATGCGTCTATAACGTTATATATCCTTATCTAAGGCAACCTAATATCTCGGATACAATATTTGACAACATTCCTAGCCTGTCGAACCCTACTTCACGGAGGGAACAGTATATACGTCTATAACGTTATATATCCTAACCTAAGGCAACCTAACATCTCGGATATAACATTTGACAACATTCCCGGCCTGTCGAACCCTACTTCTCGGAGGGAACAGCATATACGTCTATTACGACATATATCCTAACCTAAGACAACCTAACATCTCGGATATAACATTTGACAACATTCCCGGCGTGTTGGAACCCTACGTCTCGGTGGTAACATTACGTGCGTCTATAACGTTATATATGCTAACCTAAGACAACCTAACATCTCGGATGCAATATTTGACAACATTCCTAGCCTGTCGAACCCTACTTCTCGGAGGGAACAGTATATACGTCTATAACGTTATATATCCTAACCTAAGGCAACCTGACATCTCGGATGTAATATTCTACATCATTCCAGGCGTGTCGGACCCTACTTCTCGGTGGGAACATTATATGCGTCTATAACGTTGTATATCCTTATCTAAGGCAACCTAACATCTCGGATGCAATATTTGACAGCATTCCTGGCCTGTCGAACCCTACATCTCGGAGGGAACAGTATATACGTCTATAACGTTATATATCCTAACCTAAGGCAACCTGACTTCTCGGATGTAATGTTCTACATCATTCCAGGCGTGTCGAACCCTACTTCTCGGTGGGAACATTATATGAGTCTATAACGTTGTATATCCTAATCTAAGGCAACCTATTATCTCAGACGTAATATTTTACAATATTCCTGGCGTGTCGGTGCATACTTTTCGGTGGGAATATTATATGCGTCTATAGCGGTCGATATCGTAATCTAAGGCAACCTAACATCTCGGATGCAATATTTGACAACATTCCTGGCCTGTCGAACCCTACTTCTCGGAGGGAACTGTATATACGTCTATAACGGTATATATCCTAATCTAAGGCAACCTAACATCTCGGATGTAACACTTGACAACATTCCAGGCGTGTCGGACCCTACTTCTCGGTGGGAACATTATATGCGTCTATAACGTTGTATATCCTTATCTAAGGCAACCTAACATCTCGGATGCAATATTTGACAACATTCCTGGCCTGTCGAACCCTACATCTCGGAGGGAAGATTATATACGTCTATGGCGGTATATATCCTAATCTAAGGCAACCTAACATTTCGGATGCAATATTTGATAACATTCCTGGCCTGTCGAACCCTACTTCTCGGAGGGAACAGTATATACGTCTATAACGTTATATATCCTAACCCAAGGCAACCTGACATCTCGGATGTAATATTCTACATCATTCCAGGCGTGTCGGTCCCTACGTCTTGGTGGTAATATTACATATGTCTATAACGTTATATATCCTAACCTAAGGCAACCTAACATCTCGGATGCAATATTTGACAACATTCCTGGCCTGTCGAACCCTACTTCTCGGAGGGAACAGCATATACATCTATAACGTCATATATCCTAGCCTAAGGCAACCTAACATCTCGGATGTAACATTTGACAACATTCCAGGCGTGTCGGTCCCTACGTCTCGGTGGTAACATTACATGCGTCTATAACGGTATATATCCTAATCTTAGGCAACCTAACATCTCGGATGTAACATTTTACCACATTCCAGGCGTGTCGGTCCCTACGTCTCGGAGGTAACATTACATGCGTCTATGACATTATATATCCTAACCTAAGGCCACCTAACATCTCGTATGTAATATTTGACAACATTCCTGGCGTGCCGAACCCTACTTCTCGGTGGGAACAGTATATACGTCTATAACGTTATATATCCTAACCTAAGGCAACCTAACGTCTCGGATGAAATATTTGACAACATTCCTGGCGTGTCGGACCCTACTTCTCGGTGGGAACAGTATATACGTCTGTAACGTAATATATCCTAACCTAAGGCAACCTAACATCTCGGATATAACATTTGACAACATTCCAGGCGTGTTGGAACCCTACGTCTCGGTGGTAACATTACGTGCGTCTATAACGTTATATATGCTAACCTAAGGCAACATAACATCTCGGATGCAATATTTGACAACATTCCTGGCCTGTCGAACCCTACTTCTCGGAGGGAACAGTATATACGTCTATAACGGTATATATCCTAATCTAAGGCAACCTAACATCTCGGATGCAATATTTGACATCATTCCTGGCCTGTAGAACCCTACTCCTCGGAGGAAACAGTATATACGTCTGTAACGACATATATCCTAACCTAAGACAACCTAACATCCCGCATGTAACATTTGACAACATTCCAGGCGTGTCGGTCCCTACGTCTCGGTGGTAACGTTACATGCGTCTATAACGTTATATATCCTAACCTAAGGCAACCTAACATCTCGGATGCAATATTTGACAACATTCCTGGCCTGTCGAATCCTACTTCTCGGAGGGAACAGCATATACGTCTATAACGTCATATATCCTAACCTAAGGCAACCTAACATCTCGGATGTAACATTTGACAACATTCCAGGCGTGTCGGTCCCTACGTCTCGGTGATAACATTACATGCGTCTATAGCGGTATATATCCTAATCTTAGGCAACCTAACATCTCGGATGTAACATTTGACAACATTCCAGGCGTGTCGGTCCCTACGTCACAGTGGTAACATTACATGCGTCTATAACGTTATATATCCTAACCTAAGGCCACCTAACATCTCGTATGTAATATTTGATAACATTCCTGGCGTGTCGAACCCTACTTCTCGGAGGGAACAGCATATACGTCTATAACGTCATATATCCTAACCTAAGGCAACCTAACATCTCGGATATAACATTTGACAACATACCCGGCGTGTTGGAACCCTACGTCTCGGTGGTAACATTACGTGCGTCTATAACGTTATATATGCTAACCTAAGGCAACCTAACATCTCGGATGCAATATTTGACAACATTCCTGGCCTGTCGAACCCTACTTCTCGGAGGGAACAGCATATACATCTATAATGTCATATATCCTAGCCTAAGGCAACCTAACATCTCGGATGCAACATTTGACAACATTGCAGGCGTGTCGGTCCCTACGTCTCGGTGGTAACATTACATGCGTCTATAACGTTATATATCCTAATCTTAGGCAACCTAACATCTCGGATATAACATTTGACAACTTTCCCGGCGTGTTGGAACCCTATGTCTCGGTGGTAACATTACGTGCGTCTATAACGTTATATATGCTAACCTAAGGCAACCTAACATCTCGGATGCAATATTTGAAAACATTCCTGGCCTGTCGAACCCTACTTCTCGGAGGGAACAGCATATACGTCTATAACGACATATATCCTAACCTAAGACAACCTAACATCTCGGATATAACATTTCACAACATTCCCAGCGTGTTGGAACCCTACGTCTCGGTGGTAACATTACGTGCGTCTATAACGTTATATATGCTAACCTAAGGCAACCTAACATCTCGGATGCAATATTTGACAGCATTCCTGGCCTGTCGAACCCTACTTCTCGGAGGGAACAGCATATACGTCTATAACGTCATATATCCTAACCTAAGGCAACCTAACATCTCGGATGTAACATTTGACAACATTCCAGGTGTGTCGGTCCCTACGTCTCGGTGGTAACGTTACATGCGTCTACAACGTTATATATCCTAACCTAAGGCAACCTAACATCTTGGATGTAACATTTGACAACATGCCAGGCATGTCGGTCCCTACGTCTCGGTGGTAACATTATATGCGTCTATAACGTTATATATCCTTATCTAAGGCAACCTAACATCTCGGATACAATATTTGACAACATTCCTAGCCTGTCGAACCCTACTTCACGGAGGGAACAGTATATACGTCTATAACGTTATATATCCTAACCTAAGGCAACCTGACATCTCGGATGTAATATTCTAGAACATTCCATGCGTGTCGAACCCTACTTCTCGGTGGGAACATTATATGAGTCTATAACGTTGTATATCCTAATCTAAGGCAACCTATTATCTCGGATGCAATATTTGACAACATTCCTGGCCTGTCGAACCCTACATCTCGGAGGGAACAGCATATACGTCTATTACGACATATATCCTAACCTAAGACAACCTAACATCTCGGATATAACATTTGACAACATTCCCGGCGTGTTGGAACCCTACGTCTCGGTGGTAACATTACGTGCGTCTATAACGTTATATATGCTAACCTAAGACAACCTAACATCTCGGATGCAATATTTGACAACATTCCTAGCCTGTCGAACCCTACTTCTCGGAGGGAACAGTATATACGTCTATAACGTTATATATCCTAACCTAAGGCAACCTGACATCTCGGATGTAATATTCTACATCATTCCAGGCGTGTCGGACCCTACTTCTCGGTGGGAACATTATATGCGTCTATAACGTTGTATATCCTTATCTAAGGCAACCTAACATCTCGGATTCAATATTTGACAACATTCCTGGCCTGTCGAACCCTACATCTCGGAGGGAAGATTATATACGTCTATGGCGGTATATATCCTAATCTAAGGCAACCTAACATCTCGGATGCAATATTTGATAACATTCCTGGCCTGTCGAACCCTACTTCTCGGAGGGAACAGTATATACGTCTATAACGTTATATATCCTAACCCAAAGCAACCTGACATCTCGGATGTAATATTCTACATCATTCCAGGCGTGTCGGTCCCTACGTCTCGGTGGTAATATTACATATGTCTATAACGTTATATATCCTAACCTAAGGCAACCTAACATCTCGGATGCAATATTTGACAACATTCCTGGCCTGTCGAACCCTACTTCTCGGAGGGAACAGCATATACATCTATAACGTCATATATCCTAGCCTAAGGCAACCTAACATCTCGGATGTAACATTGGACAACATTCCAGGCGTGTCGGTCCCTACGTCTCGGTGGTAACGTTACATGCGTCTATAACGGTATATATCCTAATCTTAGGCAACCTAACATCTCGGATGTAACATTTGACAACATTCCAGGCGTGTCGGTCCCTACGTCTCGGTGGTAACATTACATGCGTCTATAACGGTATATTTCCTAATCTAAGGCAACCTAACATCTCGGATGCAATATTTGACAACATTCCTGGCCTGTCGAACCCTACTTCTCGGAGGGAACAGTATATACGTCTATAACGTTATATATCCTAACCTAAGGCAACCTGACATCTCGGATGTATTATTCTACAACATTCCAGGCGTGTCGGACCCTACTTCTCAGTGGGAACATTATATGCGTCTATAACGTTGTATATCCTAATCTAAGGCAACCTAACATCTCGGATGTAACATTTGACAACATTCCAGGTGTGTCGGTCCCTACGTCTCGGTGGTAACGTTACATGCGTCTACAACGTTATATATCCTAACCTAAGGCAACCTAACATCTTGGATGTAACATTTGACAACATTCCAGGCATGTCGGTCCCTACGTCTCGGTGGTAACATTATATGCGTCTATAACGTTATATATCCTTGTCTAAGGCAACCTAATATCTCGGATACAATATTTGACAACATTCCTAGCCTGTCGAACCCTACTTCACAGAGGGAACAGTATATACGTCTATAACGTTATATATCCTAACCTAAGGCAACCTGACATCTCGGATGTAATATTCTAGAACATTCCAGGCATGTCGGTCCCTACGTCTCGGTGGTAACATTATATGCGTCTATAACGTTATATATCCTTATCTAAGGCAACCTAATATCTCGGATACAATATTTGACAACATTCCTAGCCTGTCGAACCCTACTTCACGGAGGGAACAGTATATACGTCTATAACGTTATATATCCTAACCTAAGGCAACCTAACATCTCGGATATAACATTTGACAACATTCCCGGCCTGTCGAACACTACTTCTCGGAGGGAACAGCATATACGTCTATTACGACATATATCCTAACCTAAGACAACCTAACATCTCGGATATAACATTTGACAACATTCCCGGCGTGTTGGAACCCTACGTCTCGGTGGTAACATTACGTGCGTCTATAACGTTATATATGCTAACCTAAGACAACCTAACATCTCGGATGCAATATTTGACAACATTCCTAGCCTGTCGAACCCTACTTCTCGGAGGGAACAGTATATACGTCTATAACGTTATATATCCTAACCTAAGGCAACCTGACATCTCGGATGTAATATTCTACATCATTCCAGGCGTGTCGGACCCTACTTCTCGGTGGGAACATTATATGCGTCTATAACGTTGTATATCCTTATCTAAGGCATCCTAACATCTCGGATGCAATATTTGACAGCATTCCTGGCCTGTCGAACCCTACATCTCGGAGGGAACAGTATATACGTCTATAACGTTATATATCCTAACCTAAGGCAACCTGACTTCTCGGATGTAATGTTCTACATCATTCCAGGCGTGTCGAACCCTACTTCTCGGTGGGAACATTATATGAGTCTATAACGTTGTATATCCTAATCTAAGGCAACCTATTATCTCAGACGTAATATTTTACAATATTCCTGGCGTGTCGGTGCATACATTTCGGTGGGAATATTATATGCGTCTATAGCGGTCGATATCGTAATCTAAGGCAACCTAACATCTCGGATGCAATATTTGACAACATTCCTGGCCTGTCGAACCCTACTTCTCGGAGGGAACTGTATATACGTCTATAACGGTATATATCCTAATCTAAGGCAACCTAACATCTCGGATGTAACACTTGACAACATTCCAGGCGTGTCGGACCCTACTTCTCGGTGGGAACATTATATGCGTCTATAACGTTGTATATCCTTATCTAAGGCAACCTAACATCTCGGATGCAATATTTGACAACATTCCTGGCCTGTCGAACCCTACATCTCGGAGGGAAGATTATATACGTCTATGGCGGTATATATCCTAATCTAAGGCATCCTAACATTTCGGATGCAATATTTGATAACATTCCTGGCCTGTCGAACCCTACTTCTCGGAGGGAACAGTATATACGTCTATAACGGTATATATCCTAACCCAAGGCAACCTGACATCTCGGATGTAATATTCTACATCATTCCAGGCGTGTCGGTCCCTACGTCTCGGTGGTAATATTACATATGTCTATAACGTTATATATCCTAACCTAAGGCAACCTAACATCTCGGATGCAATATTTGACAACATTCCTGGCCTGTCGAACCCTACTTCTCGGAGGGAACAGCATATACATCTATAACGTCATATATCCTAGCCTAAGGCAACCTAACATCTCGGATGTAACATTTGACAACATTCCAGGCGTGTCGGTCCCTACGTCTCGGCGGTAACATTACATGCGTCTATAACGGTATATATCCTAATCTTAGGCAACCTAACATCTCGGATGTAACATTTTACCACATTCCAGGCGTGTCGGTCCCTACGTCTCGGAGGTAACATTACATGCGTCTATGACATTATATATCCTAACCTAAGGCCACCTAACATCTCGTATGTAATATTTGACAACATTCCTGGCGTGTCGAACCCTACTTCTCGGTGGGAACAGTATATACGTCTATAACGTTATATATCCTAACCTAAGGCAACCTAACGTCTCGGATGAAATATTTGACAACATTCCTGGCGTGTCGGACCCTACTTCTCGGTGGGAACAGTATATACGTCTGTAACGTAATATATCCTAACCTAAGGCAACCTAACATCTCGGATATAACATTTGACAACATTCCAGGCGTGTTGGAACCCTACGTCTCGGTGGTAACATTACGTGCGTCTATAACGTTATATATGCTAACCTAAGGCAACATAACATCTCGGATGCAATATTTGACAACATTCCTGGCCTTCGAACCCTACTTCTCGGAGGGAACAGTATATACGTCTATAACGGTATATATCCTAATCTAAGGCAACCTAACATCTCGGATGCAATATTTGACATCATTCCTGGCCTGTAGAACCCTACTCCTCGGAGGGAACAGTATATACGTCTGTAACGACATATATCCTAACCTAAGACAACCTAACATCCCGGATGTAACATTTGACAACATTCCAGGCGTGTCGGTCCCTACGTCTCGGTGGTAACGTTACATGCGTCTATAACGTTATATATCCTAACCTAAGGCAACCTAACATCTCGGATGCAATATTTGACAACATTCCTGGCCTGTCGAATCCTACTTCTCGGAGGGAACAGCATATACGTCTATAACGTCATATATCCTAACCTAAGGCAACCTAACATCTCGGGTGTAACATTTGACAACATTCCAGGCGTGTCGGTCCCTACGTCTCGGTGATAACATTACATGCGTCTATAGCGGTATATATCCTAATCTTAGGCAACCTAACATCTCGGATGTAACATTTGACAACATTCCAGGCGTGTCGGTCCCTACGTCACAGTGGTAACATTACATGCGTCTATAACGTTATATATCCTAACCTAAGGCCACCTAACATCTCGTATGTAATATTTGATAACATTCCTGGCGTGTCGAACCCTACTTCTCGGAGGGAACAGCATATACGTCTATAACGTCATATATCCCAACCTAAGGCAACCTAACATCTCGGATATAACATTTGACAACATACCCGGCGTGTTGGAACCCTACGTCTCGGTGGTAACATTACGTGCGTCTATAACGTTATATATGCTAACCTAAGACAACCTAACATCTCGGATGCAATATTTGACAACATTCCTAGCCTGTCGAACCCTACTTCTCGGAGGGAAAAGTATATACGTCTATAACGTTATATATCCTAACCTAAGGCAACCTGACATCTCGGATGTAATATTCTACATCATTCCAGGCGTGTCGGACCCTACTTCTCGGTGGGAACATTATATGCGTCTATAACGTTGTATATCCTTATCTAAGGCAACCTAACATCTCGGATGCAATATTTGACAACATTCCTGGCCTGTCGAACCCTACATCTCGGAGGGAAGATTATATACGTCTATGGCGGTATATATCCTAATCTAAGGCAACCTAACATCTCGGATGCAATATTTGATAACATTCCTGGCCTGTCGAACCCTACTTCTCGGAGGGAACAGTATATACGTCTATAACGTTATATATCCTAACCCAAAGCAACCTGACATCTCGGATGTAATATTCTACATCATTCCAGGCGTGTCGGTCCCTACGTCTCGGTGGTAATATTACATATGTCTATAACGTTATATATCCTAACCTAAGGCAACCTAACATCTCGGATGCAATATTTGACAACATTCCTGGCCTGTCGAACCCTACTTCTCGGAGGGAACAGCATATACATCTATAACGTCATATATCCTAGCCTAAGGCAACCTAACATCTCGGATGTAACATTGGACAACATTCCAGGCGTGTCGGTCCCTACGTCTCGGTGGTAACGTTACATGCGTCTATAACGGTATATATCCTAATCTTAGGCAACCTAACATCTCGGATGTAACATTTGACAACATTCCAGGCGTGTCGGTCCCTACGTCTCGGTGGTAACATTACATGCGTCTATAACGGTATATTTCCTAATCTAAGGCAACCTAACATCTCGGATGCAATATTTGACAACATTCCTGGCCTGTCGAACCCTACTTCTCGGAGGGAACAGTATATACGTCTATAACGTTATATATCCTAACCTAAGGCAACCTGACATCTCGGATGTATTATTCTACAACATTCCAGGCGTGTCGGACCCTACTTCTCAGTGGGAACATTATATGCGTCTATAACGTTGTATATCCTAATCTAAGGCAACCTAACATCTCGGATGTAACATTTGACAACATTCCAGGTGTGTCGGTCCCTACGTCTCGGTGGTAACGTTACATGCGTCTACAACGTTATATATCCTAACCTAAGGCAACCTAACATCTTGGATGTAACATTTGACAACATTCCAGGCATGTCGGTCCCTACGTCTCGGTGGTAACATTATATGCGTCTATAACGTTATATATCCTTGTCTAAGGCAACCTAATATCTCGGATACAATATTTGACAACATTCCTAGCCTGTCGAACCCTACTTCACAGAGGGAACAGTATATACGTCTATAACGTTATATATCCTAACCTAAGGCAACCTGACATCTCGGATGTAATATTCTAGAACATTCCAGGCATGTCGGTCCCTACGTCTCGGTGGTAACATTATATGCGTCTATAACGTTATATATCCTTATCTAAGGCAACCTAATATCTCGGATACAATATTTGACAACATTCCTAGCCTGTCGAACCCTACTTCACGGAGGGAACAGTATATACGTCTATAACGTTATATATCCTAACCTAAGGCAACCTAACATCTCGGATATAACATTTGACAACATTCCCGGCCTGTCGAACACTACTTCTCGGAGGGAACAGCATATACGTCTATTACGACATATATCCTAACCTAAGACAACCTAACATCTCGGATATAACATTTGACAACATTCCCGGCGTGTTGGAACCCTACGTCTCGGTGGTAACATTACGTGCGTCTATAACGTTATATATGCTAACCTAAGACAACCTAACATCTCGGATGCAATATTTGACAACATTCCTAGCCTGTCGAACCCTACTTCTCGGAGGGAACAGTATATACGTCTATAACGTTATATATCCTAACCTAAGGCAACCTGACATCTCGGATGTAATATTCTACATCATTCCAGGCGTGTCGGACCCTACTTCTCGGTGGGAACATTATATGCGTCTATAACGTTGTATATCCTTATCTAAGGCATCCTAACATCTCGGATGCAATATTTGACAGCATTCCTGGCCTGTCGAACCCTACATCTCGGAGGGAACAGTATATACGTCTATAACGTTATATATCCTAACCTAAGGCAACCTGACTTCTCGGATGTAATGTTCTACATCATTCCAGGCGTGTCGAACCCTACTTCTCGGTGGGAACATTATATGAGTCTATAACGTTGTATATCCTAATCTAAGGCAACCTATTATCTCAGACGTAATATTTTACAATATTCCTGGCGTGTCGGTGCATACATTTCGGTGGGAATATTATATGCGTCTATAGCGGTCGATATCGTAATCTAAGGCAACCTAACATCTCGGATGCAATATTTGACAACATTCCTGGCCTGTCGAACCCTACTTCTCGGAGGGAACTGTATATACGTCTATAACGGTATATATCCTAATCTAAGGCAACCTAACATCTCGGATGTAACACTTGACAACATTCCAGGCGTGTCGGACCCTACTTCTCGGTGGGAACATTATATGCGTCTATAACGTTGTATATCCTTATCTAAGGCAACCTAACATCTCGGATGCAATATTTGACAACATTCCTGGCCTGTCGAACCCTACATCTCGGAGGGAAGATTATATACGTCTATGGCGGTATATATCCTAATCTAAGGCAACCTAACATTTCGGATGCAATATTTGATAACATTCCTGGCCTGTCGAACCCTACTTCTCGGAGGGAACAGTATATACGTCTATAACGGTATATATCCTAACCCAAGGCAACCTGACATCTCGGATGTAATATTCTACATCATTCCAGGCGTGTCGGTCCCTACGTCTCGGTGGTAATATTACATATGTCTATAACGTTATATATCCTAACCTAAGGCAACCTAACATCTCGGATGCAATATTTGACAACATTCCTGGCCTGTCGAACCCTACTTCTCGGAGGGAACAGCATATACATCTATAACGTCATATATCCTAGCCTAAGGCAACCTAACATCTCGGATGTAACATTTGACAACATTCCAGGCGTGTCGGTCCCTACGTCTCGGCGGTAACATTACATGCGTCTATAACGGTATATATCCTAATCTTAGGCAACCTAACATCTCGGATGTAACATTTTACCACATTCCAGGCGTGTCGGTCCCTACGTCTCGGAGGTAACATTACATGCGTCTATGACATTATATATCCTAACCTAAGGCCACCTAACATCTCGTATGTAATATTTGACAACATTCCTGGCGTGTCGAACCCTACTTCTCGGTGGGAACAGTATATACGTCTATAACGTTATATATCCTAACCTAAGGCAACCTAACGTCTCGGATGAAATATTTGACAACATTCCTGGCGTGTCGGACCCTACTTCTCGGTGGGAACAGTATATACGTCTGTAACGTAATATATCCTAACCTAAGGCAACCTAACATCTCGGATATAACATTTGACAACATTCCAGGCGTGTTGGAACCCTACGTCTCGGTGGTAACATTACGTGCGTCTATAACGTTATATATGCTAACCTAAGGCAACATAACATCTCGGATGCAATATTTGACAACATTCCTGGCCTTCGAACCCTACTTCTCGGAGGGAACAGTATATACGTCTATAACGGTATATATCCTAATCTAAGGCAACCTAACATCTCGGATGCAATATTTGACATCATTCCTGGCCTGTAGAACCCTACTCCTCGGAGGGAACAGTATATACGTCTGTAACGACATATATCCTAACCTAAGACAACCTAACATCCCGGATGTAACATTTGACAACATTCCAGGCGTGTCGGTCCCTACGTCTCGGTGGTAACGTTACATGCGTCTATAACGTTATATATCCTAACCTAAGGCAACCTAACATCTCGGATGCAATATTTGACAACATTCCTGGCCTGTCGAATCCTACTTCTCGGAGGGAACAGCATATACGTCTATAACGTCATATATCCTAACCTAAGGCAACCTAACATCTCGGGTGTAACATTTGACAACATTCCAGGCGTGTCGGTCCCTACGTCTCGGTGATAACATTACATGCGTCTATAGCGGTATATATCCTAATCTTAGGCAACCTAACATCTCGGATGTAACATTTGACAACATTCCAGGCGTGTCGGTCCCTACGTCACAGTGGTAACATTACATGCGTCTATAACGTTATATATCCTAACCTAAGGCCACCTAACATCTCGTATGTAATATTTGATAACATTCCTGGCGTGTCGAACCCTACTTCTCGGAGGGAACAGCATATACGTCTATAACGTCATATATCCCAACCTAAGGCAACCTAACATCTCGGATATAACATTTGACAACATACCCGGCGTGTTGGAACCCTACGTCTCGGTGGTAACATTACGTGCGTCTATAACGTTATATATGCTAACCTAAGACAACCTAACATCTCGGATGCAATATTTGACAACATTCCTAGCCTGTCGAACCCTACTTCTCGAAGGGAAAAGTATATACGTCTATAACGTTATATATCCTAACCTAAGGCAACCTGACATCTCGGATGTAATATTCTACATCATTCCAGGCGTGTCGGACCCTACTTCTCGGTGGGAACATTATATGCGTCTATAACGTTGTATATCCTTATCTAAGGCAACCTAACATCTCGGATGCAATATTTGACAACATTCCTGGCCTGTCGAACCCTACATCTCGGAGGGAAGATTATATACGTCTATGGCGGTATATATCCTAATCTAAGGCAACCTAACATCTCGGATGCAATATTTGATAACATTCCTGGCCTGTCGAACCCTACTTCTCGGAGGGAACAGTATATACGTCTATAACGTTATATATCCTAACCCAAGGCAACCTGACATCTCGGATGTAATATTCTACATCATTCCAGGCGTGTCGGTCCCTACGTCTCGGTGGTAATATTACATATGTCTATAACGTTATATATCCTAACCTAAGGCAACCTAACATCTCGGATGCAATATTTGACAACATTCCTGGCCTGTCGAACCCTACTTCTCGGAGGGAACAGCATATACATCTATAACGTCATATATCCTAGCCTAAGGCAACCTAACATCTCGGATGTAACATTGGACAACATTCCAGGCGTGTCGGTCCCTACGTCTCGGTGGTAACATTACATGCGTCTATAACGGTATATATCCTAATCTTAGGCAACCTAACATCTCGGATGTAACATTTGACAACATTCCAGGCGTGTCGGTCCCTACGTCTCGGTGGTAACATTACATGCGTCTATAACGGTATATTTCCTAATCTAAGGCAACCTAACATCTCGGATGCAATATTTGACAACATTCCTGGCCTGTCGAACCCTACTTCTCGGAGGGAACAGTATATACGTCTATAACGTTATATATCCTAACCTAAGGCAACCTGACATCTCGGATGTATTATTCTACAACATTCCAGGCGTGTCGGACCCTACTTCTCAGTGGGAACATTATATGCGTCTATAACGTTGTATATCCTAATCTAAGGCAACCTAACATCTCGGATGTAACATTTGACAACATTCCAGGTGTGTCGGTCCCTACGTCTCGGTGGTAACGTTACATGCGTCTACAACGTTATATATCCTAACCTAAGGCAACCTAACATCTTGGATGTAACATTTGACAACATTCCAGGCATGTCGGTCCCTACGTCTCGGTGGTAACATTATATGCGTCTATAACGTTATATATCCTTGTCTAAGGCAACCTAATATCTCGGATACAATATTTGACAACATTCCTAGCCTGTCGAACCCTACTTCACAGAGGGAACAGTATATACGTCTATAACGTTATATATCCTAACCTAAGGCAACCTGACATCTCGGATGTAATATTCTAGAACATTCCAGGCATGTCGGTCCCTACGTCTCGGTGGTAACATTATATGCGTCTATAACGTTATATATCCTTATCTAAGGCAACCTAATATCTCGGATACAATATTTGACAACATTCCTAGCCTGTCGAACCCTACTTCACGGAGGGAACAGTATATACGTCTATAACGTTATATATCCTAACCTAAGGCAACCTAACATCTCGGATATAACATTTGACAACATTCCCGGCCTGTCGAACCCTACTTCTCGGAGGGAACAGCATATACGTCTATTACGACATATATCCTAACCTAAGACAACCTAACATCTCGGATATAACATTTGACAACATTCCCGGCGTGTTGGAACCCTACGTCTCGGTGGTAACATTACGTGCGTCTATAACGTTATATATGCTAACCTAAGACAACCTAACATCTCGGATGCAATATTTGACAACATTCCTAGCCTGTCGAACCCTACTTCTCGGAGGGAACAGTATATACGTCTATAACGTTATATATCCTAACCTAAGGCAACCTGACATCTCGGATGTAATATTCTACATCATTCCAGGCGTGTCGGACCCTACTTCTCGGTGGGAACATTATATGCGTCTATAACGTTGTATATCCTTATCTAAGGCAACCTAACATCTCGGATGCAATATTTGACAGCATTCCTGGCCTGTCGAACCCTACATCTCGGAGGGAACAGTATATACGTCTATAACGTTATATATCCTAACCTAAGGCAACCTGACTTCTCGGATGTAATGTTCTACATCATTCCAGGCGTGTCGAACCCTACTTCTCGGTGGGAACATTATATGAGTCTATAACGTTGTATATCCTAATCTAAGGCAACCTATTATCTCAGACGTAATATTTTACAATATTCCTGGCGTGTCGGTGCATACTTTTCGGTGGGAATATTATATGCGTCTATAGCGGTCGATATCGTAATCTAAGGCAACCTAACATCTCGGATGCAATATTTGACAACATTCCTGGCCTGTCGAACCCTACTTCTCGGAGGGAACTGTATATACGTCTATAACGGTATATATCCTAATCTAAGGCAACCTAACATCTCGGATGTAACACTTGACAACATTCCAGGCGTGTCGGACCCTACTTCTCGGTGGGAACATTATATGCGTCTATAACGTTGTATATCCTTATCTAAGGCAACCTAACATCTCGGATGCAATACTTGACAACATTCCTGGCCTGTCGAACCCTACATCTCGGAGGGAAGATTATATACGTCTATGGCGGTATATATCCTAATCTAAGGCAACCTAACATTTCGGATGCAATATTTGATAACATTCCTGGCCTGTCGAACCCTACTTCTCGGAGGGAACAGTATATACGTCTATAACGTTATATATCCTAACCCAAGGCAACCTGACATCTCGGATGTAATATTCTACATCATTCCAGGCGTGTCGGTCCCTACGTCTCGGTGGTAATATTACATATGTCTATAACGTTATATATCCTAACCTAAGGCAACCTAACATCTCGGATGCAATATTTGACAACATTCCTGGCCTGTCGAACCCTACTTCTCAGAGGGAACAGCATATACATCTATAACGTCATATATCCTAGCCTAAGGCAACCTAACATCTCGGATGTAACATTTGACAACATTCCAGGCGTGTCGGTCCCTACGTCTCGGTGGTAACATTACATGCGTCTATAACGGTATATATCCTAATCTTAGGCAACCTAACATCTCGGATGTAACATTTTACCACATTCCAGGCGTGTCGGTCCCTACGTCTCGGAGGTAACATTACATGCGTCTATGACATTATATATCCTAACCTAAGGCCACCTAACATCTCGTATGTAATATTTGACAACATTCCTGGCGTGTCGAACCCTACTTCTCGGTGGGAACAGTATATACGTCTATAACGTTATATATCCTAACCTAAGGCAACCTAACGTCTCGGATGAAATATTTGACAACATTCCTGGCGTGTCGGACCCTACTTCTCGGTGGGAACAGTATATACGTCTGTAACGTAATATATCCTAACCTAAGGCAACCTAACATCTCGGATATAACATTTGACAACATTCCAGGCGTGTTGGAACCCTACGTCTCGGTGGTAACATTACGTGCGTCTATAACGTTATATATGCTAACCTAAGGCAACATAACATCTCGGATGCAATATTTGACAACATTCCTGGCCTGTCGAACCCTACTTCTCGGAGGGAACAGTATATACGTCTATAACGGTATATATCCTAATCTAAGGCAACCTAACATCTCGGATGCAATATTTGACATCATTCCTGGCCTGTAGAACCCTACTCCTCGGAGGGAACAGTATATACGTCTGTAACGACATATATCCTAACCTAAGACAACCTAACATCCCGGATGTAACATTTGACAACATTCCAGGCGTGTCGGTCCCTACGTCTCGGTGGTAACGTTACATGCGTCTATAACGTTATATATCCTAACCTAAGGCAACCTAACATCTCGGATGCAATATTTGACAACATTCCTGGCCTGTCGAATCCTACTTCTCGGAGGGAACAGCATATACGTCTATAACGTCATATATCCTAACCTAAGGCAACCTAACATCTCGGATGTAACATTTGACAACATTCCAGGCGTGTCGGTCCCTACGTCTCGGTGATAACATTACATGCGTCTATAGCGGTATATATCCTAATCTTAGGCAACCTAACATCACGGATGTAACATTTGACAACATTCCAGGCGTGTCGGTCCCTACGTCACAGTGGTAACATTACATGCGTCTATAACGTTATATATCCTAACCTAAGGCCACCTAACATCTCGGATGCAATATTTGACAACATTCCTAGCCTGTCGAACCCTACTTCTCGGAGGGAAAAGTATATACGTCTATAACGTTATATATCCTAACCTAAGGCAACCTGACATCTCGGATGTAATATTCTACATCATTCCAGGCGTGTCGGACCCTACTTCTCGGTGGGAACATTATATGCGTCTATAACGTTGTATATCCTTATCTAAGGCAACCTAACATCTCGGATGCAATATTTGACAACATTCCTGGCCTGTCGAACCCTACATCTCGGAGGGAAGATTATATACGTCTATGGCGGTATATATCCTAATCTAAGGCAACCTAACATCTCGGATGCAATATTTGATAACATTCCTGGCCTGTCGAACCCTACTTCTCGGAGGGAACAGTATATACGTCTATAACGTTATATATCCTAACCCAAGGCAACCTGACATCTCGGATGTAATATTCTACATCATTCCAGGCGTGTCGGTCCCTACGTCTCGGTGGTAATATTACATATGTCTATAACGTTATATATCCTAACCTAAGGCAACCTAACATCTCGGATGCAATATTTGACAACATTCCTGGCCTGTCGAACCCTACTTCTCGGAGGGAACAGCATATACATCTATAACGTCATATATCCTAGCCTAAGGCAACCTAACATCTCGGATGTAACATTTGACAACATTCCAGGCGTGTCGGTCCCTACGTCTCGGTGGTAACATTACATGCGTCTATAACGGTATATATCCTAATCTTAGGCAACCTAACATCACGGATGTAACATTTGACAACATTCCAGGCGTGTCGGTCCCTACGTCACAGTGGTAACATTACATGCGTCTATAACGTTATATATCCTAACCTAAGGCCACCTAACATCTCGTATGTAATATTTGATAACATTCCTGGCGTGTCGAACCCTACTTCTCGGAGGGAACAGCATATACGTCTATAACGTCATATATCCCAACCTAAGGCAACCTAACATCTCGGATATAACATTTGACAACATACCCGGCGTGTTGGAACCCCACGTCTCGGTGGTAACATTACGTGCGTCTATAACGTTATATATGCTAACCTAAGACAACCTAACATCTCGGATGCAATATTTGACAACATTCCTAGCCTGTCGAACCCTACTTCTCGGAGGGAAAAGTATATACGTCTATAACGTTATATATCCTAACCTAAGGCAACCTGACATCTCGGATGTAATATTCTACATCATTCCAGGCGTGTCGGACCCTACTTCTCGGTGGGAACATTATATGCGTCTATAACGTTGTATATCCTTATCTAAGGCAACCTAACATCTCGGATGCAATATTTGACAACATTCCTGGCCTGTCGAACCCTACATCTCGGAGGGAAGATTATATACGTCTATGGCGGTATATATCCTAATCTAAGGCAACCTAACATCTCGGATGCAATATTTGATAACATTCCTGGCCTGTCGAACCCTACTTCTCGGAGGGAACAGTATATACGTCTATAACGTTATATATCCTAACCCAAGGCAACCTGACATCTCGGATGTAATATTCTACATCATTCCAGGCGTGTCGGTCCCTACGTCTCGGTGGTAATATTACATATGTCTATAACGTTATATATCCTAACCTAAGGCAACCTAACATCTCGGATGCAATATTTGACAACATTCCTGGCCTGTCGAACCCTACTTCTCGGAGGGAACAGCATATACGTCTATAACGTCATATATCGTAACCTAAGGCAACCTAACATCTCGGATGTAACATTTGACAACATTCCAGGTTCGTCGGTCCCTACGTCTCGGTGGTAACGTTACATGCGTCTACAACGTTATATATCCTAACCTAAGGCAACATAACATCTCGGATGTAACATTTGACAACATTCCTGGCCTGTCGAACCCTACATCTCGGAGGGAAGATTATATACGTCTATGGCGGTATATATCCTAATCTAAGGCAACCTAACATCTCGGATGCAATATTTGATAACATTCCTGGCCTGTCGAACCCTACTTCTCGGAGGGAACAGCATATACATCTATAATGTCATATATCCTAGCCTAAGGCAAACTAACATCTCGGATGCAACATTTGACAACATTGCAGGCGTGTCGGTCCCTACGTCTCGGTGGTAACATTACATGCGTCTATAACGTTATATATCCTAATCTTAGGCAACCTAACATCTCGGATATAACATTTGACAACATTCCCGGCGTGTTGGAACCCTATGTCTCGGTGGTAACATTACGTGCGTCTATAACGTTATATATGCTAACCTAAGGCAACCTAACATCTCGGATGCAATATTTGAAAACATTCCTGGCCTGTCAAACCCTACTTCTCGGAGGGAACAGCATATACATCTATAATGTCATATATCCTAGCCTAAGGCAAACTAACATCTCGGATGCAACATTTGACAACATTGCAGGCGTGTCGGTCCCTACGTCTCGGTGGTAACATTACATGCGTCTATAACGTTATATATCCTAATCTTAGGCAACCTAACATCTTGGATATAACATTTGACAACATTCCCGGCGTGTTGGAACCCTATGTCTCGGTGGTAACATTACGTGCGTCTATAACGTTATATATGCTAACCTAAGGCAACCTAACATCTCGGATGCAATATTTGAAAACATTCCTGGCCTGTCGAACCCTACTTCTCGGAGGGAACAGCATATACGTCTATAACGACATATATCCTAACCTAAGACAACCTAACATCTCGGATATAACATTTCACAACATTCCCAGCGTGTTGGAACCCTACGTCTCGGTGGTAACATTACGTGCGTCTATAACGTTATATATGCTAACCTAAGGCAACCTAACATCTCGGATGCAATATTTGACAGCATTCCTGGCCGGTCGAACCCTACTTCTCGGAGGGAACAGCATATACGTCTATAACGTCATATATCCTAACCTAAGGCAACCTAACATCTCGGATGTAACATTTGACAACATTCCAGGTGTGTCGGTCCCTACGTCTCGGTGGTAACGTTACATGCGTCTACAACGTTATATATCCTAACCTAAGGCAACCTAACATCTTGGATGTAACATTTGACAACATGCCAGGCATGTCGGTCCCTACGTCTCGGTGGTAACATTATATGCGTCTATAACGTTATATATCCTTATCTAAGGCAACCTAACATCTCGGATACAATATTTGACAACATTCCTAGCCTGTCGAACCCTACTTCACGGAGGGAACAGTATATACGTCTATAACGTTATATATCCTAACCTAAGGCAACCTGACATCTCGGATGTAATATTCTAGAACATTCCATGCGTGTCGAACCCTACTTCTCGGTGGGAACATTATATGAGTCTATAACGTTGTATATCCTAATCTAAGGCAACCTATTATCTCGGATGCAATATTTGACAACATTCCTGGCCTGTCGAACCCTACATCTCGGAGGGAACAGCATATACGTCTATTACGACATATATCCTAACCTAAGACAACCTAACATCTCGGATATAATATTTGACAACATTCCCGGCGTGTTGGAACCCTACGTCTCGGTGGTAACATTACGTGCGTCTATAACGTTATATATGCTAACCTAAGACAACCTAACATCTCGGATGCAATATTTGACAACATTCCTAGCCTGTCGAACCCTACTTCTCGGAGGGAACAGCATATACGTCTATAACGTTATATATCCTAACCTAAGGCAACCTGACATCTCGGATGTAATATTCTACATCATTCCAGGCGTGTCGGACCCTACTTCTCGGTGGGAACATTATATGCGTCTATAACGTTGTATATCCTTATCAAAGGCAACCTAACATCTCGGATTCAATATTTGACAACATTCCTGGCCTGTCGAACCCTACATCTCGGAGGGAAGATTATATACGTCTATGGCGGTATATATCCTAATCTAAGGCAACCTAACATCTCGGATGCAATATTTGATAACATTCCTGGCCTGTCGAACCCTACTTCTCGGAGGGAACAGTATATACGTCTATAACGTTATATATCCTAACCCAAAGCAACCTGACATCTCGGATGTAATATTCTACATCATTCCAGGCGTGTCGGTCCCTACGTCTCGGTGGTAATATTACATATGTCTATAACGTTATATATCCTAAGCTAAGGCAACCTAACATCTCGGATGCAATATTTGACAACATTCCTGGCCTGTCGAACCCTACTTCTCGGAGGGAACAGCATATACATCTATAACGTCATATATCCTAGCCTAAGGCAACCTAACATCTCGGATGTAACATTGGACAACATTCCAGGCGTGTCGGTCCCTACGTCTCGGTGGTAACATTACATGCGTCTATAACGGTATATATCCTAATCTTAGGCAACCTAACATCTCGGATGTAACATTTGACAACATTCCAGGCGTGTCGGTCCCTACGTCTCGGTGGTAACATTACATGCGTCTATAACGGTATATTTCCTAATCTAAGGCAACCTAACATCTCGGATGCAATATTTGACAACATTCCTGGCCTGTCGAACCCTACTTCTCGGAGGGAACAGTATATACGTCTATAACGTTATATATCCTAACCTAAGGCAACCTGACATCTCGGATGTATTATTCTACAACATTCCAGGCGTGTCGGACCCTACTTCTCAGTGGGAACATTATATGCGTCTATAACGTTGTATATCCTAATCTAAGGCAACCTAACATCTCGGATGCAATATTTGACAACATTCCTGGCCTGTCGAATCCTACTTCTCGGAGGGAACAGCATATACGTCTATAACGTCATATATCCTAACCTAAGGCAACCTAACATCTCGGATGTAACATTTGACAACATTCCAGGCGTGTCGGTCCCTACGTCTCGGTGATAACATTACATGCGTCTATAGCGGTATATATCCTAATCTTAGGCAACCTAACATCTCGGATGTAACATTTTACAACATTCCAGGCCTGTCGGTCCCTACGTCACGGTGGTAACATTACATGCGTCTATAACGTTATATATCCAACCTAAGGCCACCTAACATCTCGTATATAATATTTGATAACATTCCTGGCGTGTCGAACCCTACTTCTCGGAGGGAACAGCATATACGTCTATAACGTCATATATCCTAACCTAAGGCAACCTAACATCTCGGATATAACATTTGACAACATACCCGGCGTGTTGGAACCCTACGTCTCGGTGGTAACATTACGTGCGTCTATAACGTTATATATGCTAACCTAAGGCAACCTAACATCTCGGATGCAATATTTGACAACATTCCTGGCCTGTCGAACCCTACTTCTCGGAGGGAACAGTATATACGTCTATAACGTTATATATCCTAACCTAAGGCAACCTGACATCTCGGATGTAATATTCTACATCATTCCAGGCGTGTCGAACCCTACTTCTCGGTGGGAACATTATATGAGTCTATAACGTTGTATATCCTAATCTAAGGCAACCTATTATCTCAGACGTAATATTTTACAATATTCCTGGCGTGTCGGTGCATACTTTTCGGTGGGAATATTATATGCGTCTATAACGGTCGATATCGTAATCTAAGGCAACCTAACATCTCGGATGCAATATTTGACAACATTCCTGGCCTGTCGAACCCTACATCTCGGAGGGAACAGTATATACGTCTATAGCGGTATATATCCTAATCTAAGGCAACCTAATATCTCGGATGCAATATTTGATAACATTCCTGGCCTGTCGAACCCTACTTCTCGGAGGGAACAGTATATACGTCTATAACGTTATATATCCTAACCCAAGGCAACCTGACATCTCGGATGTAATATTCTACATCATTCCAGGCGTGTCGGTCCCTACGTCTCGGTGGTAATATTACATATGTCTATAACGTTATATATCCTAACCTAAGGCAACCTAACATCTCGGATGCAATATTTGACAACATTCCTGGCCTGTCGAACCCTACTTCTCGGAGGGAACAGCATATACATCTATAACGTCATATATCCTAGCCTAAGGCAACCTAACATCTCGGATGCAACATTTGACAACATTGCAGGCGTGTCGGTCCCTACGTCTCGGTGGTAACATTACATGCGTCTATAACGTTATATATCCTAATCTTAGGCAACCTAACATCTCGGATATAACATTTGACAACATTCCCGGCGTGTTGGAACCCTATGTCTCGGTGGTAACATTACGTGCGTCTATAACGTTATATATGCTAACCTAAGTCAAACTAACATCTCGGATGCAATATTTGAAAACATTCCTGGCCTGTCGAACCCTACTTCTCGGAGGGAACAGCATATACGTCTATAACGACATATATCCTAACCTAAGACAACCTAACATCTCGGATATAACATTTCACAACATTCCCAGCGTGTTGGAACCCTACGTCTCGGTGGTAACATTACGTGCGTCTATAACGTTATATATGCTAACCTAAGGCAACCTAACATCTCGGATGCAATATTTGACAGCATTCCTGGCCTGTCGAACCCTACTTCTCGGAGGGAACAGCATATACGTCTATAACGTCATATATCCTAACCTAAGGCAACCTAACATCTCGGATGTAACATTTGACAACATTCCAGGTGTGTCGGTCCCTACGTCTCGGTGGTAACGTTACATGCGTCTACAACGTTATATATCCTAACCTAAGGCAACCTAACATCTTGGATGTAACATTTGACAACATTCCAGGCATGTCGGTCCCTACGTCTCGGTGGTAACATTATATGCGTCTATAACGTTATATATCCTTATCTAAGGCAACCTAACATCTCGGATACAATATTTGACAACATTCCTAGCCTGTCGAACCCTGCTTCACGGAGGGAACAGTATATACGTCTATAACGTTATATATCCTAACCTAAGGCAACCTGACATCTCGGATGTAATATTCTAGAACATTCCATGCGTGTCGAACCCTACTTCTCGGTGGGAACATTATATGAGTCTATAACGTTGTATATCCTAATCTAAGGCAACCTATTATCTCGGATGCAATATTTGACAACATTCCTGGCCTGTCGAACCCTACTTCTCGGAGGGAACAGCATATACGTCTATTACGACATATATCCTAACCTAAGACAACCTAACATCTCGGATATAACATTTGACAACATTCCCGGCGTGTTGGAAACCTACGTCTCGGTGGTAACATTACGTGCGTCTATAACGTTATATATGCTAACCTAAGACAACCTAACATCTCGGATGCAATATTTGACAACATTCCTAGCCTGTCGAACCCTCCTTCTCGGAGGGAACAGTATATACGTCTATAACGTTATATATCCTAACCTAAGGCAACCTGACATCTCGGATGTAATATTCTACATCATTCCAGGCGTGTCGGACCCTACTTCTCGGTGGGAACAGTATATACGTCTGTAACGTCATATATCCTAACCTTAGGCAACCTAACATCTCGGATATAACATTTGACAACATTCCAGGCGTGTTGGAACCCTACGTCTCGGTGGTAACATTACGTGCGCCTATAACGTTATATATGCTAACCTAAGGCAACATAACATCTCGGATGCAATATTTGACAACATTCCGGGCCTGTCGAACCCTACTTCTCGGAGGGAACAGTATATACGTCTATAACGTTATATATCCTAACCTAAGGCAACCTGACATCTCGGATGTAATATTCTACATCATTCCAGGCGTGTCGTACCCTACTTCTCGGATGGAACTGTATATACGTCTATAACGGTATATATCCTAATCTAAGGCAACCTAACATCTCGGATGTAACATTTGACAACATTGCAGGCGTGTCGGTCCCTACGTCTCGGTGATAACATTACATGCGTCTATAGCGGTATATATCCTAATCTTAGGCAACCTAACATCTCGGATGTAACATTTTACAACATTCCAGGCCTGTCGGTCCCTACGTCACGGTGGTAACATTACATGCGTCTATAACGTTATATATCCTAACCTTAGGCCACCTAACATCTCGTATGTAATATTTGATAACATTCCTGGCGTGTCGAACCCTACTTCTCGGAGGGAACAGCATATACGTCTATAACGTCATATATCCTAACCTAAGGCAACCTAACATCTCGGATATAACATTTGACAACATACCCGGCGTGTTGGAACCCTACGTCTCGGTGGGAACAGTATATACGTCTGTAACGTAATATATCCTAACCTAAGGCAACCTAACATCTCGGATATAACATTTGACAACATTCCAGGCGTGTTGGAACCCTACGTCTCGGTGGTAACATTACGTGCGTCTATAACGTTATATATGCTAACCTAAGGCAACATAACATCTCGGATGCAATATTTGACAACATTCCTGGCCTGTCGAACCCTACTTCTCGGAGGGAACAGTATATACGTCTATAACGGTATATATCCTAATCTAAGGCAACCTAACATCTCGGATGCAATATTTGACATCATTCCTGGCCTGTAGAACCCTACTCCTCGGAGGGAACAGTATATACGTCTGTAACGACATATATCCTAACCTAAGACAACCTAACATCCCGGATGTAACATTTGACAACATTCCAGGCGTGTCGGTCCCTACGTCTCGGTGGTAACGTTACATGCGTCTATAACGTTATATATCCTAACCTAAGGCAACCTAACATCTCGGATGCAATATTTGACAACATTCCTGGCCTGTCGAATCCTACTTCTCGGAGGGAACAGCATATACGTCTATAACGTCATATATCCCAACCTAAGGCAACCTAACATCTCGGATATAACATTTGACAACATACCCGGCGTGTTGGAACCCTACGTCTCGGTGGTAACATTACGTGCGTCTATAACGTTATATATGCTAACCTAAGACAACCTAACATCTCGGATGCAATATTTGACAACATTCCTAGCCTGTCGAACCCTACTTCTCGGAGGGAAAAGTATATACGTCTATAACGTTATATATCCTAACCTAAGGCAACCTGACATCTCGGATGTAATATTCTACATCATTCCAGGCGTGTCGGACCCTACTTCTCGGTGGGAACATTATATGCGTCTATAACGTTGTATATCCTTATCTAAGGCAACCTAACATCTCGGATGCAATATTTGACAACATTCCTGGCCTGTCGAACCCTACATCTCGGAGGGAAGATTATATACGTCTATGGCGGTATATATCCTAATCTAAGGCAACCTAACATCTCGGATGCAATATTTGATAACATTCCTGGCCTGTCGAACCCTACTTCTCGGAGGGAACAGTATATACGTCTATAACGTTATATATCCTAACCCAAGGCAACCTGACATCTCGGATGTAATATTCTACATCATTCCAGGCGTGTCGGTCCCTACGTCTCGGTGGTAATATTACATATGTCTATAACGTTATATATCCTAACCTAAGGCAACCTAACATCTCGGATGCAATATTTGACAACATTCCTGGCCTGTCGAACCCTACTTCTCGGAGGGAACAGCATATACATCTATAACGTCATATATCCTAGCCTAAGGCAACCTAACATCTCGGATGTAACATTTGACAACATTCCAGGCGTGTCGGTCCCTACGTCTCGGTGGTAACATTACATGCGTCTATAACGGTATATATCCTAATCTTAGGCAACCTAACATCACGGATGTAACATTTGACAACATTCCAGGCGTGTCGGTCCCTACGTCACAGTGGTAACATTACATGCGTCTATAACGTTATATATCCTAACCTAAGGCCACCTAACATCTCGTATGTAATATTTGATAACATTCCTGGCGTGTCGAACCCTACTTCTCGGAGGGAACAGCATATACGTCTATAACGTCATATATCCCAACCTAAGGCAACCTAACATCTCGGATATAACATTTGACAACATACCCGGCGTGTTGGAACCCTACGTCTCGGTGGTAACATTACGTGCGTCTATAACGTTATATATGCTAACCTAAGACAACCTAACATCTCGGATGCAATATTTGACAACATTCCTAGCCTGTCGAACCCTACTTCTCGGAGGGAAAAGTATATACGTCTATAACGTTATATATCCTAACCTAAGGCAACCTGACATCTCGGATGTAATATTCTACATCATTCCAGGCGTGTCGGACCCTACTTCTCGGTGGGAACATTATATGCGTCTATAACGTTGTATATCCTTATCTAAGGCAACCTAACATCTCGGATGCAATATTTGACAACATTCCTGGCCTGTCGAACCCTACATCTCGGAGGGAAGATTATATACGTCTATGGCGGTATATATCCTAATCTAAGGCAACCTAACATCTCGGATGCAATATTTGATAACATTCCTGGCCTGTCGAACCCTACTTCTCGGAGGGAACAGTATATACGTCTATAACGTTATATATCCTAACCCAAGGCAACCTGACATCTCGGATGTAATATTCTACATCATTCCAGGCGTGTCGGTCCCTACGTCTCGGTGGTAATATTACATATGTCTATAACGTTATATATCCTAACCTAAGGCAACCTAACATCTCGGATGCAATATTTGACAACATTCCTGGCCTGTCGAACCCTACTTCTCGGAGGGAACAGCATATACGTCTATAACGTCATATATCCTAACCTAAGGCAACCTAACATCTCGGATGTAACATTTGACAACATTCCAGGTTCGTCGGTCCCTACGTCTCGGTGGTAACGTTACATGCGTCTACAACGTTATATATCCTAACCTAAGGCAACATAACATCTCGGATGTAACATTTGACAACATTCCTGGCCTGTCGAACCCTACATCTCGGAGGGAACAGTATATACGTCTATAGCGGTATATATCCTAATCTAAGGCAACCTAATATCTCGGATGCAATATTTGATAACATTCCTGGCCTGTCGAACCCTACTTCTCGGAGGGAACAGCATATACGTCTATAACGTCATATATCCTAGCCTAAGGCAACCTAACATCTCGGATGTAACATTGGACAACATTCCAGGCGTGTCGGTCCCTACGTCTCGGTGGTAACATTACATGCGTCTATAACGGTATATATCCTAATCTTAGGCAACCTAACATCTCGGATGTAACATTTGACAACATTCCAGGCGTGTCGGTCCCTACGTCTCGGTGGTAACATTACATGCGTCTATAACGGTATATTTCCTAATCTAAGACAACCTAACATCTCGGATGCAATATTTGACAACATTCCTAGCCTGTCGAACCCTACTTCTCGGAGGGAACAGTATATACGTCTATAACGTTATATATCCTAACCTAAGGCAACCTGACATCTCGGATGTAATATTCTACATCATTCCAGGCGTGTCGGACCCTACTTCTCGGTGGGAACATTATATGCGTCTATAACGTTGTATATCCTTATCTAAGGCAACCTAACATCTCGGATTCAATATTTGACAACATTCCTGGCCTGTCGAACCCTACATCTCGGAGGGAAGATTATATACGTCTATGGCGGTATATATCCTAATCTAAGGCAACCTAACATCTCGGATGCAATATTTGATAACATTCCTGGCCTGTCGAACCCTACTTCTCGGAGGGAACAGTATATACGTCTATAACGTTATATATCCTAACCCAAAGCAACCTGACATCTCGGATGTAATATTCTACATCATTCCAGGCGTGTCGGTCCCTACGTCTCGGTGGTAATATTACATATGTCTATAACGTTATATATCCTAAGCTAAGGCAACCTAACATCTCGGATGCAATATTTGACAACATTCCTGGCCTGTCGAACCCTACTTCTCGGAGGGAACAGCATATACATCTATAACGTCATATATCCTAGCCTAAGGCAACCTAACATCTCGGATGTAACATTGGACAACATTCCAGGCGTGTCGGTCCCTACGTCTCGGTGGTAACATTACATGCGTCTATAACGGTATATATCCTAATCTTAGGCAACCTAACATCTCGGATGTAACATTTGACAACATTCCAGGCGTGTCGGTCCCTACGTCTCGGTGGTAACATTACATGCGTCTATAACGGTATATTTCCTAATCTAAGGCAACCAAACATCTCGGATGCAATATTTGACAACATTCCTGGCCTGTCGAACCCTACTTCTCGGAGGGAACAGTATATACGTCTATAACGTTATATATCCTAACCTAAGGCAACCTGACATCTCGGATGTATTATTCTACAACATTCCAGGCGTGTCGGACCCTACTTCTCAGTGGGAACATTATATGCGTCTATAACGTTGTATATCCTAATCTAAGGCAACCTAACATCTCGGATGCAATATTTGACAACATTCCTGGCCTGTCGAATCCTACTTCTCGGAGGGAACAGCATATACGTCTATAACGTCATATATCCTAACCTAAGGCAACCTAACATCTCGGATGTAACATTTGACAACATTCCAGGCGTGTCGGTCCCTACGTCTCGGTGATAACATTACATGCGTCTATAGCGGTATATATCCTAATCTTAGGCAACCTAACATCTCGGATGTAACATTTTACAACATTCCAGGCCTGTCGGTCCCTACGTCACGGTGGTAACATTACATGCGTCTATAACGTTATATATCCAACCTAAGGCCACCTAACATCTCGTATATAATATTTGATAACATTCCTGGCGTGTCGAACCCTACTTCTCGGAGGGAACAGCATATACGTCTATAACGTCATATATCCTAACCTAAGGCAACCTAACATCTCGGATATAACATTTGACAACATACCCGGCGTGTTGGAACCCTACGTCTCGGTGGTAACATTACGTGCGTCTATAACGTTATATATGCTAACCTAAGGCAACCTAACATCTCGGATGCAATATTTGACAACATTCCTGGCCTGTCGAACCCTACTTCTCGGAGGGAACAGTATATACGTCTATAACGTTATATATCCTAACCTAAGGCAACCTGACATCTCGGATGTAATATTCTACATCATTCCAGGCGTGTCGAACCCTACTTCTCCGATGGAACTGTATATACGTCTATAACGGTATATATCCTAATCTAAGGCAACCTAACATCTCGGATATGTAACATTTGACAGCATTCCAGGCGTGTCGGTCCCTACGTCTCGGTGGAAACATTACATGCGTCTATAGCGTTCTATATCCTAACCTAAGGCAACCTAACATCTCGTATGCAATATTTGACAACATTCCTGGCCTGTCGAATCCTACTTCTCGGAGGGAACAGCATATACGTCTGTAACGTCATATATCCTAACCTAAGGCAACCTAACATCTCGGATGTAACATTTGACAACATTCCAGGCGTGTCGGTCCCTACGTCTCGGTGATAACATTACATGCGTCTATAGCGGTATATATCCTAATCTTAGGCAACCTAACATCTCGGATGTAACATTTTACAACATTCCAGGCCTGTCGGTCCCTACGTCTCGGTGGTAACATTACATGCGTCTATAACGTTATATATCCTAACCTTAGGCCACCTAACATCTCGTATGTAATATTTGATAACATTCCTGGCGTGTCGAACCCTACTTCTCGGAGGGAACAGCCTATACGTCTATAACGTCATATATCCTAACCTACGGCAACCTAACATCGCGGATATAACATTTGACAACATACCCGGCGTGTTGGAACCCTACGTCTCGGTGGTAACATTACGTGCGTCTATAACGTTATATATGCTAACCTAAGGCAGCCTAACATCTCGGATGCAATATTTGACAACATTCCTGGCCTGTCGAACCCTACTTCTCGGAGGGAACAGTATACACGTCTATAACGTTATATATCCTATCCTAAGGCAAGCTGACATCTCGGATGTAATATTCTACATCATTCCAGGCGTGTCGAACCCTACTTCTCGGTGGGAACATTATATGAGTCTATAACGTTGTATATCCTAATCTAAGGCAACCTATTATCTCAGACGTAATATTTTACAATATTCCTGGCGTGTCGGTGCATACTTTTCGGTGGGAATATTATATGCGTCTATAACGGTCGATATCGTAATCTAAGGCAACCTAACATCTCGGATGCAATATTTGACAACATTCCTGGCCTGTCGAACCCTACATCTCGGAGGGAACAGTATATACGTCTATAGCGGTATATATCCTAATCTAAGGCAACCTAATATCTCGGATGCAATATTTGATAACATTCCTGGCCTGTCGAACCCTACTTCTCGGAGGGAACAGTATATACGTCTATAACGTTATATATCCTAACCCAAGGCAACCTGACATCTCGGATGTAATATTCTACATCATTCCAGGCGTGTCGGTCCCTACGTCTCGGTGGTAATATTACATATGTCTATAACGTTATATATCCTAACCTAAGGCAACCTAACATCTCGGATGCAATATTTGACAACATTCCTGGCCTGTCGAACCCTACTTCTCGGAGGGAACAGCATATACATCTATAACGTCATATATCCTAGCCTAAGGCAACCTAACATCTCGGATGCAACATTTGACAACATTGCAGGCGTGTCGGTCCCTACGTCTCGGTGGTAACATTACATGCGTCTATAACGTTATATATCCTAATCTTAGGCAACCTAACATCTCGGATATAACATTTGACAACATTCCCGGCGTGTTGGAACCCTATGTCTCGGTGGTAACATTACGTGCGTCTATAACGTTATATATGCTAACCTAAGTCAAACTAACATCTCGGATGCAATATTTGAAAACATTCCTGGCCTGTCGAACCCTACTTCTCGGAGGGAACAGCATATACGTCTATAACGACATATATCCTAACCTAAGACAACCTAACATCTCGGATATAACATTTCACAACATTCCCAGCGTGTTGGAACCCTACGTCTCGGTGGTAACATTACGTGCGTCTATAACGTTATATATGCTAACCTAAGGCAACCTAACATCTCGGATGCAATATTTGACAGCATTCCTGGCCTGTCGAACCCTACTTCTCGGAGGGAACAGCATATACGTCTATAACGTCATATATCCTAACCTAAGGCAACCTAACATCTCGGATGTAACATTTGACAACATTCCAGGTGTGTCGGTCCCTACGTCTCGGTGGTAACGTTACATGCGTCTACAACGTTATATATCCTAACCTAAGGCAACCTAACATCTTGGATGTAACATTTGACAACATTCCAGGCATGTCGGTCCCTACGTCTCGGTGGTAACATTATATGCGTCTATAACGTTATATATCCTTATCTAAGGCAACCTAACATCTCGGATACAATATTTGACAACATTCCTAGCCTGTCGAACCCTGCTTCACGGAGGGAACAGTATATACGTCTATAACGTTATATATCCTAACCTAAGGCAACCTGACATCTCGGATGTAATATTCTAGAACATTCCATGCGTGTCGAACCCTACTTCTCGGTGGGAACATTATATGAGTCTATAACGTTGTATATCCTAATCTAAGGCAACCTATTATCTCGGATGCAATATTTGACAACATTCCTGGCCTGTCGAACCCTACTTCTCGGAGGGAACAGCATATACGTCTATTACGACATATATCCTAACCTAAGACAACCTAACATCTCGGATATAACATTTGACAACATTCCCGGCGTGTTGGAAACCTACGTCTCGGTGGTAACATTACGTGCGTCTATAACGTTATATATGCTAACCTAAGACAACCTAACATCTCGGATGCAATATTTGACAACATTCCTAGCCTGTCGAACCCTCCTTCTCGGAGGGAACAGTATATACGTCTATAACGTTATATATCCTAACCTAAGGCAACCTGACATCTCGGATGTAATATTCTACATCATTCCAGGCGTGTCGGACCCTACTTCTCGGTGGGAACAGTATATACGTCTGTAACGTCATATATCCTGACCTAAGGCAACCTAACATCTCGGATATAACATTTGACAACATTCCAGGCGTGTTGGAACCCTACGTCTCGGTGGTAACATTACGTGCGCCTATAACGTTATATATGCTAACCTAAGGCAACATAACATCTCGGATGCAATATTTGACAACATTCCGGGCCTGTCGAACCCTACTTCTCGGAGGGAACAGTATATACGTCTATAACGTTATATATCCTAACCTAAGGCAACCTGACATCTCGGATGTAATATTCTACATCATTCCAGGCGTGTCGTACCCTACTTCTCGGATGGAACTGTATATACGTCTATAACGGTATATATCCTAATCTAAGGCAACCTAACATCTCGGATGTAACATTTGACAACATTGCAGGCGTGTCGGTCCCTACGTCTCGGTGATAACATTACATGCGTCTATAGCGGTATATATCCTAATCTTAGGCAACCTAACATCTCGGATGTAACATTTTACAACATTCCAGGCCTGTCGGTCCCTACGTCACGGTGGTAACATTACATGCGTCTATAACGTTATATATCCTAACCTTAGGCCACCTAACATCTCGTATGTAATATTTGATAACATTCCTGGCGTGTCGAACCCTACTTCTCGGAGGGAACAGCATATACGTCTATAACGTCATATATCCTAACCTAAGGCAACCTAACATCTCGGATATAACATTTGACAACATACCCGGCGTGTTGGAACCCTACGTCTCGGTGGGAACAGTATATACGTCTGTAACGTAATATATCCTAACCTAAGGCAACCTAACATCTCGGATATAACATTTGACAACATTCCAGGCGTGTTGGAACCCTACGTCTCGGTGGTAACATTACGTGCGTCTATAACGTTATATATGCTAACCTAAGGCAACATAACATCTCGGATGCAATATTTGACAACATTCCTGGCCTGTCGAACCCTACTTCTCGGAGGGAACAGTATATACGTCTATAACGGTATATATCCTAATCTAAGGCAACCTAACATCTCGGATGCAATATTTGACATCATTCCTGGCCTGTAGAACCCTACTCCTCGGAGGGAACAGTATATACGTCTGTAACGACATATATCCTAACCTAAGACAACCTAACATCCCGGATGTAACATTTGACAACATTCCAGGCGTGTCGGTCCCTACGTCTCGGTGGTAACGTTACATGCGTCTATAACGTTATATATCCTAACCTAAGGCAACCTAACATCTCGGATGCAATATTTGACAACATTCCTGGCCTGTCGAATCCTACTTCTCGGAGGGAACAGCATATACGTCTATAACGTCATATATCCTAACCTAAGGCAACCTAACATCTCGGATGTAACATTTGACAACATTCCAGGCGTGTCGGTCCCTACGTCTCGGTGATAACATTACATGCGTCTATAGCGGTATATATCCTAATCTTAGGCAACCTAACATCACGGATGTAACATTTGACAACATTCCAGGCGTGTCGGTCCCTACGTCACAGTGGTAACATTACATGCGTCTATAACGTTATATATCCTAACCTAAGGCCACCTAACATCTCGTATGTAATATTTGATAACATTCCTGGCGTGTCGAACCCTACTTCTCGGAGGGAACAGCATATACGTCTATAACGTCATATATCCCAACCTAAGGCAACCTAACATCTCGGATATAACATTTGACAACATACCCGGCGTGTTGGAACCCTACGTCTCGGTGGTAACATTACGTGCGTCTATAACGTTATATATGCTAACCTAAGACAACCTAACATCTCGGATGCAATATTTGACAACATTCCTAGCCTGTCGAACCCTACTTCTCGGAGGGAAAAGTATATACGTCTATAACGTTATATATCCTAACCTAAGGCAACCTGACATCTCGGATGTAATATTCTACATCATTCCAGGCGTGTCGGACCCTACTTCTCGGTGGGAACATTATATGAGTCTATAACGTTGTATATCCTTATCTAAGGCAACCTAACATCTCGGATGCAATATTTGACAACATTCCTGGCCTGTCGAACCCTACATCTCGGAGGGAAGATTATATACGTCTATGGCGGTATATATCCTAATCTAAGGCAACCTAACATCTCGGATGCAATATTTGATAACATTCCTGGCCTGTCGAACCCTACTTCTCGGAGGGAACAGTATATACGTCTATAACGTTATATATCCTAACCCAAGGCAACCTGACATCTCGGATGTAATATTCTACATCATTCCAGGCGTGTCGGTCCCTACGTCTCGGTGGTAATATTACATATGTCTATAACGTTATATATCCTAACCTAAGGCAACCTAACATCTCGGATGCAATATTTGACAACATTCCTGGCCTGTCGAACCCTACTTCTCGGAGGGAACAGCATATACATCTATAACGTCATATATCCTAGCCTAAGGCAACCTAACATCTCGGATGTAACATTTGACAACATTCCAGGCGTGTCGGTCCCTACGTCTCGGTGGTAACATTACATGCGTCTATAACGGTATATATCCTAATCTTAGGCAACCTAACATCACGGATGTAACATTTGACAACATTCCAGGCGTGTCGGTCCCTACGTCACAGTGGTAACATTACATGCGTCTATAACGTTATATATCCTAACCTAAGGCCACCTAACATCTCGTATGTAATATTTGATAACATTCCTGGCGTGTCGAACCCTACTTCTCGGAGGGAACAGCATATACGTCTATAACGTCATATATCCCAACCTAAGGCAACCTAACATCTCGGATATAACATTTGACAACATACCCGGCGTGTTGGAACCCTACGTCTCGGTGGTAACATTACGTGCGTCTATAACGTTATATATGCTAACCTAAGACAACCTAACATCTCGGATGCAATATTTGACAACATTCCTAGCCTGTCGAACCCTACTTCTCGGAGGGAAAAGTATATACGTCTATAACGTTATATATCCTAACCTAAGGCAACCTGACATCTCGGATGTAATATTCTACATCATTCCAGGCGTGTCGGACCCTACTTCTCGGTGGGAACATTATATGCGTCTATAACGTTGTATATCCTTATCTAAGGCAACCTAACATCTCGGATGCAATATTTGACAACATTCCTGGCCTGTCGAACCCTACATCTCGGAGGGAAGATTATATACGTCTATGGCGGTATATATCCTAATCTAAGGCAACCTAACATCTCGGATGCAATATTTGATAACATTCCTGGCCTGTCGAACCCTACTTCTCGGAGGGAACAGTATATACGTCTATAACGTTATATATCCTAACCCAAGGCAACCTGACATCTCGCATGTAATATTCTACATCATTCCAGGCGTGTCGGTCCCTACGTCTCGGTGGTAATATTACATATGTCTATAACGTTATATATCCTAACCTAAGGCAACCTAACATCTCGGATGCAATATTTGACAACATTCCTGGCCTGTCGAACCCTACTTCTCGGAGGGAACAGCATATACGTCTATAACGTCATATATCCTAACCTAAGGCAACCTAACATCTCGGATGTAACATTTGACAACATTCCAGGTTCGTCGGTCCCTACGTCTCGGTGGTAACGTTACATGCGTCTACAACGTTATATATCCTAACCTAAGGCAACATAACATCTCGGATGTAACATTTGACAACATTCCTGGCCTGTCGAACCCTACATCTCGGAGGGAACAGTATATACGTCTATAGCGGTATATATCCTAATCTAAGGCAACCTAATATCTCGGATGCAATATTTGATAACATTCCTGGCCTGTCGAACCCTACTTCTCGGAGGGAACAGCATATACGTCTATAACGTCATATATCCTAGCCTAAGGCAACCTAACATCTCGGATGTAACATTGGACAACATTCCAGGCGTGTCGGTCCCTACGTCTCGGTGGTAACATTACATGCGTCTATAACGGTATATATCCTAATCTTAGGCAACCTAACATCTCGGATGTAACATTTGACAACATTCCAGGCGTGTCGGTCCCTACGTCTCGGTGGTAACATTACATGCGTCTATAACGGTATATTTCCTAATCTAAGGCAACCTAACATCTCGGATGCAATATTTGACAACATTCCTGGCCTGTCGAACCCTACTTCTCGGAGGGAACAGTATATACGTCTATAACGTTATATATCCTAACCTAAGGCAACCTGACATCTCGGATGTATTATTCTACAACATTCCAGGCGTGTCGGACCCTACTTCTCAGTGGGAACATTATATGCGTCTATAACGTTGTATATCCTAATCTAAGGCAACCTAACATCTCGGATGCAATATTTGACAACATTCCTGGCCTGTCGAATCCTACTTCTCGGAGGGAACAGTATATACGTCTATAACGTTATATATCCTAACCTAAGGCAACCTGACATCTCGGATGTAATATTCTAGAACATTCCATGCGTGTCGAACCCTACTTCTCGGTGGGAACATTATATGAGTCTATAACGTTGTATATCCTAATCTAAGGCAACCTATTATCTCGGATGCAATATTTGACAACATTCCTGGCCTGTCGAACCCTACATCTCGGAGGGAACAGCATATACGTCTATTACGACATATATCCTAACCTAAGACAACCTAACATCTCGGATATAACATTTGACAACATTCCCGGCGTGTTGGAACCCTACGTCACGGTGGTAACATTACATGCGTCTATAACGTTATATATCCAACCTAAGGCCACCTAACATCTCGTATATAATATTTGATAACATTCCTGGCGTGTCGAACCCTACTTCTCGGAGGGAACTGCATATACGTCTATAACGTCATATATCCTAACCTAAGGCAACCTAACATCTCGGATATAACATTTGACAACATACCCGGCGTGTTGGAACCCTACGTCTCGGTGGTAACATTACGTGCGTCTATAACGTTATATATGCTAACCTAAGGCAACCTAACATCTCGGATGCAATATTTGACAACATTCCTGGCCTGTCGAACCCTACTTCTCGGAGGGAACAGTATATACGTCTATAACGTTATATATCCTAACCTAAGGCAACCTGACATCTCGGATGTAATATTCTACATCATTCCAGGCGTGTCGAACCCTACTTCTCCGATGGAACTGTATATACGTCTATAACGGTATATATCCTAATCTAAGGCAACCTAACATCTCGGATATGTAACATTTGACAGCATTCCAGGCGTGTCGGTCCCTACGTCTCGGTGGAAACATTACATGCGTCTATAACGTTCTATATCCTAACCTAAGGCAACCTAACATCTCGTATGCAATATTTGACAACATTCCTGGCCTGTCGAATCCTACTTCTCGGAGGGAACAGCATATACGTCTGTAACGTCATATATCCTAACCTAAGGCAACCTAACATCTCGGATGTAACATTTGACAACATTCCAGGCGTGTCGGTCCCTACGTCTCGGTGATAACATTACATGCGTCTATAGCGGTATATATCCTAATCTTAGGCAACCTAACATCTCGGATGTAACATTTTACAACATTCCAGGCCTGTCGGTCCCTACGTCTCGGTGGTAACATTACATGCGTCTATAACGTTATATATCCTAACCTTAGGCCACCTAACATCTCGTATGTAATATTTGATAACATTCCTGGCGTGTCGAACCCTACTTCTCGGAGGGAACAGCATATACGTCTATAACGTCATATATCCTAACCTAAGGCAACCTAACATCTCGGATATAACATTTGACAACATACCCGGCGTGTTGGAACCCTACGTCTCAGTGGTAACATTACGTGCGTCTATAACGTTATATATGCTAACCTAAGGCAGCCTAACATCTCGGATGCAATATTTGACAACATTCCTGGCCTGTCGAACCCTACTTCTCGGAGGGAACAGTATACACGTCTATAACGTTATATATCCTATCCTAAGGCAAGCTGACATCTCGGATGTAATATTCTACATCATTCCAGGCGTGTCGAACCCTACTTCTCGGTGGGAACATTATATGAGTCTATAACGTTGTATATCCTAATCTAAGGCAACCTATTATCTCAGACGTAATATTTTACAATATTCCTGGCGTGTCGGTGCATACTTTTCGGTGGGAATATTATATGCGTCTATAACGGTCGATATCGTAATCTAAGGCAACCTAACATCTCGGATGCAATATTTGACAACATTCCTGGCCTGTCGAACCCTACATCTCGGAGGGAACAGTATATACGTCTATAGCGGTATATATCCTAATCTAAGGCAACCTAATATCTCGGATGCAATATTTGATAACATTCCTGGCCTGTCGAACCCTACTTCTCGGAGGGAACAGTATATACGTCTATAACGTTATATATCCTAACCCAAGGCAACCTGACATCTCGGATGTAATATTCTACATCATTCCAGGCGTGTCCGTCCCTACGTCTCGGTGGTAATATTACATATGTCTATAACGTTATATATCCTAACCTAAGGCAACCTAACATCTCGGATGCAATATTTGACAACATTCCTGGCCTGTCGAACCCTACTTCTCGGAGGGAACAGCATATACATCTATAACGTCATATATCCTAGCCTAAGGCAACCTAACATCTCGGATGCAACATTTGACAACATTGCAGGCGTGTCGGTCCCTACGTCTCGGTGGTAACATTACATGCGTCTATAACGTTATATATCCTAATCTTAGGCAACCTAACATCTCGGATATAACATTTGACAACATTCCCGGCGTGTTGGAACCCTATGTCTCGGTGGTAACATTACGTGCGTCTATAACGTTATATATGCTAACCTAAGTCAACCTAACATCTCGGATGCAATATTTGAAAACATTCCTGGCCTGTCGAACCCTACTTCTCGGAGGGAACAGCATATACGTCTATAACGACATATATCCTAACCTAAGACAACCTAACATCTCGGATATAACATTTCACAACATTCCCAGCGTGTTGGAACCCTACGTCTCGGTGGTAACATTACGTGCGTCTATAACGTTATATATGCTAACCTAAGGCAACCTAACATCTCGGATGCAATATTTGACAGCATTCCTGGCCTGTCGAACCCTACTTCTCGGAGGGAACAGCATATACGTCTATAACGTCATATATCCTAACCTAAGGCAACCTAACATCTCGGATGTAACATTTGACAACATTCCAGGTGTGTCGGTCCCTACGTCTCGGTGGTAACGTTACATGCGTCTACAACGTTATATATCCTAACCTAAGGCAACCTAACATCTTGGATGTAACATTTGACAACATTCCAGGCATGTCGGTCCCTACGTCTCGGTGGTAACATTATATGCGTCTATAACGTTATATATCCTTATCTAAGGCAACCTAACATCTCGGATACAATATTTGACAACATTCCTAGCCTGTCGAACCCTGCTTCACGGAGGGAACAGTATATACGTCTATAACGTTATATATCCTAACCTAAGGCAACCTGACATCTCGGATGTAATATTCTAGAACATTCCATGCGTGTCGAACCCTACTTCTCGGTGGGAACATTATATGAGTCTATAACGTTGTATATCCTAATCTAAGGCAACCTATTATCTCGGATGCAATATTTGACAACATTCCTGGCCTGTCGAACCCTACTTCTCGGAGGGAACAGCATATACGTCTATTACGACATATATCCTAACCTAAGACAACCTAACATCTCGGATATAACATTTGACAACATTCCCGGCGTGTTGGAAACCTACGTCTCGGTGGTAACATTACGTGCGTCTATAACGTTATATATGCTAACCTAAGACAACCTAACATCTCGGATGCAATATTTGACAACATTCCTAGCCTGTCGAACCCTCCTTCTCGGAGGGAACAGTATATACGTCTATAACGTTATATATCCTAACCTAAGGCAACCTGACATCTCGGATGTAATATTCTACATCATTCCAGGCGTGTCGGACCCTACTTCTCGGTGGGAACATTATATGCGTCTATAACGTTGTATATCCTTATCTAAGGCAACCTAACATCTCGGATGCAATATTTGACAACATTCCTGGCCTGTCGAACCCTACATCTCGGAGGGAAGATTATATACGTCTATGGCGGTATATATCCTAATCTAAGGCAACCTAACATCTCGGATGCAATATTTGATAACATTCCTGGCCTGTCGAACCCTACTTCTCGGAGGGAACAGTATATACGTCTATAACGTTATATATCCTAACCCAAAGCAACCTGACATCTCGGATGTAATATTCTACATCATTCCAGGCGTGTCGGTCCCTACGTCTCGGTGGTAATATTACATATGTCTATAACGTTATATATCCTAACCTAAGGCAACCTAACATCTCGGATGCAATATTTGACAACATTCCTGGCCTGTCGAACCCTACTTCTCGGAGGGAACAGCATATACATCTAAAACGTCATATATCCTAGCCTAAGGCAACCTAACATCTCGGATGTAACATTGGACAACATTCCAGGCGTGTCGGTCCCTACGTCTCGGTGGTAACATTACATGCGTCTATAACGGTATATATCCTAATCTTAGGCAACCTAACATCTCGGATGTAATATTTGACAACATTCCTGGCGTGTCGGACCCTACTTCTCGGTGGGAACAGTATATACGTCTGTAACGTCATATATCCTAACCTAAGGCAACCTAACATCTCGGATATAACATTTGACAACATTCCAGGCGTGTTGGAACCCTACGTCTCGGTGGTAACATTACGTGCGCCTATAACGTTATATATGCTAACCTAAGGCAACATAACATCTCGGATGCAATATTTGACAACATTCCGGGCCTGTCGAACCCTACTTCTCGGAGGGAACAGTATATACGTCTATAACGTTATATATCCTAACCTAAGGCAACCTGACATCTCGGATGTAATATTCTACATCATTCCAGGCGTGTCGTACCCTACTTCTCGGATGGAACTGTATATACGTCTATAACGGTATATATCCTAATCTAAGGCAACCTAACATCTCGGATGTAACATTTGACAACATTGCAGGCGTGTCGGTCCCTACGTCTCGGTGATAACATTACATGCGTCTATAGCGGTATATATCCTAATCTTAGGCAACCTAACATCTCGGATGTAACATTTTACAACATTCCAGGTCTGTCGGTCCCTACGTCACGGTGGTAACATTACATGCGTCTATAACGTTATATATCCTAACCTTAGGCCACCTAACATCTCGTATGTAATATTTGATAACATTCCTGGCGTGTCGAACCCTACTTCTCGGAGGGAACAGCATATACGTCTATAACGTCATATATCCTAACCTAAGGCAACCTAACATCTCGGATATAACATTTGACAACATACCCGGCGTGTTGGAACCCTACGTCTCGGTGGTAACATTACGTGCGTCTATAACGTTATATATGCTAACCTAAGGCAACCTAACATCTCGGATGCAATATTTGACAACATTCCTGGCCTGTCGAACCCTACTTCTCGGAGGGAACAGTATACACGTCTATAACGTTATATATCCTATCCTAAGGCAAGCTGACATCTCGGATGTAATATTCTACATCATTCCAGGCGTGTCGAACCCTACTTCTCGGTGGGAACATTATATGAGTCTATAACGTTGTATATCCTAATCTAAGGCAACCTATTATCTCAGACGTAATATTTTACAATATTCCTGGCGTGTCGGTGCATACTTTTCGGTGGGAATATTATATGCGTCTATAACGGTCGATATCGTAATCTAAGGCAACCTAACATCTCGGACGCAATATTTGACAACATTCCTGGCCTGTCGAACCCTACTTCTCGGAGGGAAATGTATATACGTCTATAACGGTATATTTCCTAATCTAAGGCAACCTAACATCTCGGATGCAATATTTGACAACATTCCTGGCCTGTCGAACCCTACTTCACGGAGGGAACAGTATATTCGTCTATAACGTTATATATCCTAACCTAAGGCAACCTGACATCTCGGATGTATTATTCTACAACATTCCAGGCGTGTCGGACCCTACTTCTCAGTGGGAACATTATATGCGTCTATAACGTTGTATATCCTAATCTAAGGCAACCTAACACCTCGGATGCAATATTTGACAACATTCCTGGCCTGTCGAACCCTACATCTCGGAGGGAACAGTATATACGTCTATAACGTTATATATCCTAACCTAAGGCAACCTAACATCTCGGATGCAATATTTGACAACATTCCTGGCCTGTCGAACCCTACTTCTCGGAGGGAACAGCATATACATCTATAACGTCATATATCCTAGCCTAAGGCAACCTAACATCTCGGATGTAACATTTGACAACATTCCAGGCGTGTCGTTCCCTACGTCTCGGTGGTAACATTACATGCGTCTATAACGGTATATATCCTAATCTTAGGCAACCTAACATCTCGGATGTAATATTTGACAACATTCCTGGCGTGTCGGACCCTACTTCTCGGTGGGAACAGGATATACGTCTGTAACGTCATATATCCTAACCTAAGGCAACCTAACATCTCAGATATAACATTTGACAACATACCCGGCGTGTTGGAACCCTACGTCTCGGTGGTAACATTACGTGCGTCTATAACGTTATATATGCTAACCTAAGGCAACCTAACATCTCGGATGCAATATTTGACAACATTCCTGGCCTGTCGAACCCTACTTCTCGGAGGGAACAGTCTACACGTCTATAACGTTATATATCTTATCCTAAGGCAAGCTGACATCTCGGATGTAATATTCTACATCATTCCAGGCGTGTCGAACCCTACTTCTCGGTGGGAACATTATATCAGTCTATAACGTTGTATATCCTAATCTAGGGCAACCTATTATCTCAGACGTAATATTTTACAATATTCCTGGCGGGTCGGTGCATACTTTTCGGTGGGAATATTATATGCGTCTATAACGGTCGATATCGTAATCTAAGGCAATCTAACATCTCGGATGCAATATTTGACAACATTCCTTGCCTGTCGAACCCTACTTCTCGGAGGGAACAGTATGTACGTCTATAACGTTATATATCCTAACCTAAGGCCACCTAACATCTCGTATGTAATATTTGACAACATTCCTGGCGTGTCGAACCCTACTTCTCGGTGGGAACAGTATATACGTCTATAACGTTATATATCCTAACGTAAGGCAACCTAACATCTCGGATGCAATATTTGACATCATTCCTGGCCTGTAGAACCCTACTCCTCGGAGGGAACAGTATATACGTCTGTAACGACATATATCCTAACCTAAGACAACCTAACATCCCGGATGTAACATTTGACAACATTCCAGGCGTGTCGGTCCCTACGTCTCGGTGGTAACATTACATGCGTCTATAACGTTATATATCCTAACCTAAGGCAACCTAACATCTCGGATGCAATATTTGACAACATTCCTGGCCTGTCGAATCCTACTTCTCGGAGGGAACAGCATATACGTCTATAACGTCATATATCCTAACCTAAGGCAACCTAACATCTCGGATGTAATATTTTACAACATTCCTGGCGTGTCGGACCCTACTTCTCGGTGGGAACAGGATATACGTCTGTAACGTCATATATCCTAACCTAATGCAACCTAACATCTCAGATATAACATTTGACAACATACCCGGCGTGTTGGAACCCTACGTCTCGGTGGTAACATTACGTGCGTCTATAACGTTATATATGCTAACCTAAGGCAACCTAACATCTCGGATGCAATATTTGACAACATTCCTGGCCTGTCGAACCCTACTTCTCGGAGGGAACAGTATATACGTCTATAACGTTGTATATCCTAATATAAGGCAACCTAACACCTCGGATGCAATATTTGACAACATTCCTGGCCTGTCGAACCCTACATCTCGGAGGGAACAGTATATACGTCTATAGCGCTATATATCCTAATCTAAGGCAACCTAACATCTCGGATGCAATATTTGATAACATTCCTGGCCTGTCGAACCCTACTTCTCGGAGGGAACAGTATATACGTCTATAACGTTATATATCCTAACCGAAGGCAACCTGATATCTCGGATGTAATATTCTACATCATTCCAGGCGTGTCGGACCCTACTTCTCGGTGGGAACATTATATGAGTCTATAACGTTGTATATCCTAATCTAAGGCAATCTATTATCTCAGACGTAATATTTTACAATATTCCTGGCGTGTCGGTGCATACTTTTCGGTGGGAATATTATATGCGTCTATAACGGTCGATATCGTAATCTAAGGCAATCTAACATCTCGGATGCAATATTTGACAACATTCCTTGCCTGTCGAACCCTACTTCTCGGAGGGAACAGTATGTACGTCTATAACGTTATACATCCTAACCTAAGGCCACCTAACATCTCGTATGTAATATTTGACAACATTCCTGGCGTGTCGAACCCTACTTCTCGGTGAGAACAGTATATACGTCTATAACGTTATATATCCTAACGTAAGGTAACCTAACATCTCGGATGTAATATTTGACAACATTCCTGGCGTGTCGGACCCTACTTCTCGGTGGGAACAGTATATACGTCTGTAACGTCATATATCCTAACCTAAGGCAACCTAACATCTCGGATATAACATTTGACAACATACCCGGCGTGTTGGAACCCTACGTCTCGTTGGTAACATTACGTGCGTCTATAACGTTATATATGCTAACCTAAGGCAACCTAACATCTCGGATGCAATATTTGACAACATTCCTGGCCTGTCGAACCCTACTTCTCGGAGGGAACTGTATATACGTCTATAACGTTATATATCCTAACGTAAGGCAACCTAACATCTCGGATGTAATATTTGACAACATTCCTGGCCTGTCGAACCCTACTTCTCGGAGGGAACAGTATATACGTCTGTAACGACATCTATCCTAACCTAAGACAACCTAACATCCCGGATGTAACATTTTACCACATTCCTGGCGTGTCGGTCCCTACATCTCGGTGGTAACATTACATGCGTCTATAGCGGTATATATCCTAATCTTAGGCAACCTAACATCTCGTATGTAATATTTGACAACATTCCTGGCCTGTCGAACCCTACTTCTGGGTGGGAACAGTATATACGTCTATAACGTTATATATCCTAACGTAAGGTAACCTAACATCTCGGATGTAATATTTGACAACATTCCTGGCCTGTCGAACCCTACTTCTCGGAGGGAACTGTATATACGTCTATAACGGTATATATCCTAACCTAAGGTAACCTAACATCTCGGATGTAACATTTGACAACATTCCAGGCATGTCGGTCCCTACGTCTCGGTGGAAACATTACATGCGTCTATAACGTTCTATATCCTAACCTAAGGCAACCTAACATCTCGGATGCAATATTTGACAACATTCCTGGCCTGTCGAACCCTACTTCTCGGAGGGAACAGCATATACATCTATAACGTCATATATCCTAGCCTAAGGCAACCTAACATCTCGGATGCAACATTTGACAACATTGCAGGCGTGTCGGTCCCTACGTCTCGGTGGTAACATTACATGCGTCTATAACGTTATATATCCTAATCTTAGGCAACCTAACATCTCGGATATAACATTTGACAACATTCCCGGCGTGTTGGAACCCTATGTCTCGGTGGTAACATTACGTGCGTCTATAACGTTATATATGCTAACCTAAGTCAACCTAACATCTCGGATGCAATATTTGAAAACATTCCTGGCCTGTCGAACCCTACTTCTCGGAGGGAACAGCATATACGTCTATAACGACATATATCCTAACCTAAGACAACCTAACATCTCGGATATAACATTTCACAACATTCCCAGCGTGTTGGAACCCTACGTCTCGGTGGTAACATTACGTGCGTCTATAACGTTATATATGCTAACCTAAGGCAACCTAACATCTCGGATGCAATATTTGACAGCATTCCTGGCCTGTCGAACCCTACTTCTCGGAGGGAACAGCATATACGTCTATAACGTCATATATCCTAACCTAAGGCAACCTAACATCTCGGATGTAACATTTGACAACATTCCAGGTGTGTCGGTCCCTACGTCTCGGTGGTAACGTTACATGCGTCTACAACGTTATATATCCTAACCTAAGGCAACCTAACATCTTGGATGTAACATTTGACAACATTCCAGGCATGTCGGTCCCTACGTCTCGGTGGTAACATTATATGCGTCTATAACGTTATATATCCTTATCTAAGGCAACCTAACATCTCGGATACAATATTTGACAACATTCCTAGCCTGTCGAACCCTGCTTCACGGAGGGAACAGTATATACGTCTATAACGTTATATATCCTAACCTAAGGCAACCTGACATCTCGGATGTAATATTCTAGAACATTCCATGCGTGTCGAACCCTACTTCTCGGTGAGAACATTATATGAGTCTATAACGTTGTATATCCTAATCTAAGGCAACCTATTATCTCGGATGCAATATTTGACAACATTCCTGGCCTGTCGAACCCTACTTCTCGGAGGGAACAGCATATACGTCTATTACGACATATATCCTAACCTAAGACAACCTAACATCTCGGATATAACATTTGACAACATTCCCGGCGTGTTGGAAACCTACGTCTCGGTGGTAACATTACGTGCGTCTATAACGTTATATATGCTAACCTAAGACAACCTAACATCTCGGATGCAATATTTGACAACATTCCTAGCCTGTCGAACCCTCCTTCTCGGAGGGAACAGTATATACGTCTATAACGTTATATATCCTAACCTAAGGCAACCTGACATCTCGGATGTAATATTCTACATCATTCCAGGCGTGTCGGACCCTACTTCTCGGTGGGAACATTATATGCGTCTATAACGTTGTATATCCTTATCTAAGGCAACCTAACATCTCGGATGCAATATTTGACAACATTCCTGGCCTGTCGAACCCTACATCTCGGAGGGAAGATTATATACGTCTATGGCGGTATATATCCTAATCTAAGGCAACCTAACATCTCGGATGCAATATTTGATAACATTCCTGGCCTGTCGAACCCTACTTCTCGGAGGGAACAGTATATACGTCTATAACGTTATATATCCTAACCCAAAGCAACCTGACATCTCGGATGTAATATTCTACATCATTCCAGGCGTGTCGGTCCCTACGTCTCGGTGGTAATATTACATATGTCTATAACGTTATATATCCTAACCTAAGGCAACCTAACATCTCGGATGCAATATTTGACAACATTCCTGGCCTGTCGAACCCTACTTCTCGGAGGGAACAGCATATACATCTAAAACGTCATATATCCTAGCCTAAGGCAACCTAACATCTCGGATGTAACATTGGACAACATTCCAGGCGTGTCGGTCCCTACGTCTCGGTGGTAACATTACATGCGTCTATAACGGTATATATCCTAATCTTAGGCAACCTAACATCTCGGATGTAATATTTGACAACATTCCTGGCGTGTCGGACCCTACTTCTCGGTGGGAACAGTATATACGTCTGTAACGTCATATATCCTAACCTAAGGCAACCTAACATCTCGGATATAACATTTGACAAAATTCCAGGCGTGTTGGAACCCTACGTCTCGGTGGTAACATTACGTGCGCCTATAACGTTATATATGCTAACCTAAGGCAACATAACATCTCGGATGCAATATTTGACAACATTCCTGGCCTGTCGAACCCTACTTCTCGGAGGGAACAGTATATACGTCTATAACGTTATATATCCTAACCTAAGGCAACCTGACATCTCGGATGTAATATTCTACATCATTCCAGGCGTGTCGTACCCTACTTCTCGGATGGAACTGTATATACGTCTATAACGGTATATATCCTAATCTAAGGCAACCTAACATCTCGGATGTAACATTTGACAACATTGCAGGCGTGTCGGTCCCTACGTCTCGGTGATAACATTACATGCGTCTATAGCGGTATATATCCTAATCTTAGGCAACCTAACATCTCGGATGTAACATTTTACAACATTCCAGGCCTGTCGGTCCCTACGTCACGGTGGTAACATTACATGCGTCTATAACGTTATATATCCTAACCTTAGGCCACCTAACATCTCGTATGTAATATTTGATAACATTCCTGGCGTGTCGAACCCTACTTCTCGGAGGGAACAGCATATACGTCTATAACGTCATATATCCTAACCTAAGGCAACCTAACATCTCGGATATAACATTTGACAACATACCCGGCGTGTTGGAACCCTACGTCTCGGTGGTAACATTACGTGCGTCTATAACGTTATATATGCTAACCTAAGGCAACCTAACATCTCGGATGCAATATTTGACAACATTCCTGGCCTGTCGAACCCTACTTCTCGGAGGGAACAGTATACACGTCTATAACGTTATATATCCTATCCTAAGGCAAGCTGACATCACGGATGTAATATTCTACATCATTCCAGGCGTGTCGAACCCTCCTTCTCGGTGGGAACATTATATGAGTCTATAACGTTGTATATCCTAATCTAAGGCAACCTATTATCTCAGACGTAATATTTTACAATATTCCTGGCGTGTCGGTGCATACTTTTCGGTGGGAATATTATATGCGTCTATAACGGTCGATATCGTAATCTAAGGCAACCTAACATCTCGGATGCAATATTTGACAACATTCCTGGCCTGTCGAACCCTACTTCTCGGAGGGAAATGTATATACGTCTATAACGGTATATTTCCTAATCTAAGGCAACCTAACATCTCGGATGCAATATTTGACAACATTCCTGGCCTGTCGAACCCTACTTCACGGAGGGAACAGTATATTCGTCTATAACGTTATATATCCTAACCTAAGGCAACCTGACATCTCGGATGTATTATTCTACAACATTCCAGGCGTGTCGGACCCTACTTCTCAGTGGGAACATTATATGCGTCTATAACGTTGTATATCCTAATCTAAGGCAACCTAACACCTCGGATGCAATATTTGACAACATTCCTGGCCTGTCGAACCCTACATCTCGGAGGGAACAGTATATACGTCTATAGCGGTATATATCCTAATCTAAGGCAACCTAATATCTCGGATGCAATATTTGATAACATTCCTGGCCTGTCGAACCCTACTTCTCGGAGGGAACAGTATATACGTCTATAACGTTATATATCCTAACCCAAGGCAACCTGACATCTCGGATGTAATATTCTACATCATTCCAGGCGTGTCGGTCCCTACGTCTCGGTGGTAATATTACATATGTCTATAACGTTATATATCCTAACCTAAGGCAACCTAACATCTCGGATGCAATATTTGACAACATTCCTGGCCTGTCGAACCCTACTTCTCGGAGGGAACAGCATATACATCTATAACGTCATATATCCTAGCCTAAGGCAACCTAACATCTCGGATGTAACATTTGACAACATTCCAGGCGTGTCGTTCCCTACGTCTCGGTGGTAACATTACATGCGTCTATAACGGTATATATCCTAATCTTAGGCAACCTAACATCTCGGATGTAATATTTGACAACATTCCTGGCGTGTCGGACCCTACTTCTCGGTGGGAACAGGATATACGTCTGTAACGTCATATATCCTAACCTAAGGCAACCTAACATCTCAGATATAACATTTGACAACATACCCGGCGTGTTGGAACCCTACGTCTCGGTGGTAACATTACGTGCGTCTATAACGTTATATATGCTAACCTAAGGCAACCTAACATCTCGGATGCAATATTTGACAACATTCCTGGCCTGTCGAACCCTACTTCTCGGAGGGAACAGTCTACACGTCTATAACGTTATATATCTTATCCTAAGGCAAGCTGACATCTCGGATGTAATATTCTACATCATTCCAGGCGTGTCGAACCCTACTTCTTGGTGGGAACATTATATCAGTCTATAACGTTGTATATCCTAATCTAGGGCAACCTATTATCTCAGACGTAATATTTTACAATATTCCTGGCGGGTCGGTGCATACTTTTCGGTGGGAATATTATATGCGTCTATAACGGTCGATATCGTAATCTAAGGCAATCTAACATCTCGGATGCAATATTTGACAACATTCCTTGCCTGTCGAACCCTACTTCTCGGAGGGAACAGTATGTACGTCTATAACGTTATATATCCTAACCTAAGGCCACCTAACATCTCGTATGTAATATTTGACAACATTCCTGGCGTGTCGAACCCTACTTCTCGGTGGGAACACTATATACGTCTATAACGTTATATATCCTAACGTAAGGCAACCTAACATCTCGGATGCAATATTTGACATCATTCCTGGCCTGTAGAACCCTACTCCTCGGAGGGAACAGTATATACGTCTGTAACGACATATATCCTAACCTAAGACAACCTAACATCCCGGATGTAACATTTGACAACATTCCAGGCGTGTCGGTCCCTACGTCTCGGTGGTAACATTACATGCGTCTATAACGTTATATATCCTAACCTAAGGCAACCTAACATCTCGGATGCAATATTTGACAACATTCCTGGCCTGTCGAACCCTACTTCTCGGAGGGAAGAGTATATACGTCTATAACGTTGTATATCCTAATATAAGGCAACCTAACACCTCGGATGCAATATTTGACAACATTCCTGGCCTGTCGAACCCTACATCTCGGAGGGAACAGTATATACGTCTATAACGTTATATATCCTAACCCAAGGCAACCTGACATCTCGGATGTAATATTCTACATCATTCCAGGCGTGTCGGTCCCTACGTCTCGGTGGTAATATTACATATGTCTATAACGTTATATATCCTAACCTAAGGCAACCTAACATCTCGGATGCAATATTTGACAACATTCCTGGCCTGTCGAACCCTACTTCTCGGAGGGAACAGCATATACATCTATAACGTCATATATCCTAGCCTAAGGCAACCTAACATCTCGGATGCAACATTTGACAACATTGCAGGCGTGTCGGTCCCTACGTCTCGGTGGTAACATTACATGCGTCTATAACGTTATATATCCTAATCTTAGGCAACCTAACATCTCGGATATAACATTTGACAACATTCCCGGCGTGTTGGAACCCTATGTCTCGGTGGTAACATTACGTGCGTCTATAACGTTATATATGCTAACCTAAGTCAACCTAACATCTCGGATGCAATATTTGAAAACATTCCTGGCCTGTCGAACCCTACTTCTCGGAGGGAACAGCATATACGTCTATAACGACATATATCCTAACCTAAGACAACCTAACATCTCGGATATAACATTTCACAACATTCCCAGCGTGTTGGAACCCTACGTCTCGGTGGTAACATTACGTGCGTCTATAACGTTATATATGCTAACCTAAGGCAACCTAACATCTCGGATGCAATATTTGACAGCATTCCTGGCCTGTCGAACCCTACTTCTCGGAGGGAACAGCATATACGTCTATAACGTCATATATCCTAACCTAAGGCAACCTAACATCTCGGATGTAACATTTGACAACATTCCAGGTGTGTCGGTCCCTACGTCTCGGTGGTAACGTTACATGCGTCTACAACGTTATATATCCTAACCTAAGGCAACCTAACATCTTGGATGTAACATTTGACAACATTCCAGGCATGTCGGTCCCTACGTCTCGGTGGTAACATTATATGCGTCTATAACGTTATATATCCTTATCTAAGGCAACCTAACATCTCGGATACAATATTTGACAACATTCCTAGCCTGTCGAACCCTGCTTCACGGAGGGAACAGTATATACGTCTATAACGTTATATATCCTAACCTAAGGCAACCTGACATCTCGGATGTAATATTCTAGAACATTCCATGCGTGTCGAACCCTACTTCTCGGTGAGAACATTATATGAGTCTATAACGTTGTATATCCTAATCTAAGGCAACCTATTATCTCGGATAAAATATTTGACAACATTCCTGGCCTGTCGAACCCTACTTCTCGGAGGGAACAGCATATACGTCTATTACGACATATATCCTAACCTAAGACAACCTAACATCTCGGATATAACATTTGACAACATTCCCGGCGTGTTGGAAACCTACGTCTCGGTGGTAACATTACGTGCGTCTATAACGTTATATATGCTAACCTAAGACAACCTAACATCTCGGATGCAATATTTGACAACATTCCTAGCCTGTCGAACCCTCCTTCTCGGAGGGAACAGTATATACGTCTATAACGTTATATATCCTAACCTAAGGCAACCTGACATCTCGGATGTAATATTCTACATCATTCCAGGCGTGTCGGACCCTACTTCTCGGTGGGAACATTATATGCGTCTATAACGTTGTATATCCTTATCTAAGGCAACCTAACATCTCGGATGCAATATTTGATAACATTCCTGGCCTGTCGAACCCTACTTCTCGGAGGGAACAGTATATACGTCTATAACGTTATATATCCTAACCCAAAGCAACCTGACATCTCGGATGTAATATTCTACATCATTCCAGGCGTGTCGGTCCCTACGTCTCGGTGGTAATATTACATATGTCTATAACGTTATATATCCTAACCTAAGGCAACCTAACATCTCGGATGCAATATTTGACAACATTCCTGGCCTGTCGAACCCTACTTCTCGGAGGGAACAGCATATACATCTAAAACGTCATATATCCTAGCCTAAGGCAACCTAACATCTCGGATGTAACATTGGACAACATTCCAGGCGTGTCGGTCCCTACGTCTCGGTGGTAACATTACATGCGTCTATAACGGTATATATCCTAATCTTAGGCAACCTAACATCTCGGATGTAATATTTGACAACATTCCTGGCGTGTCGGACCCTACTTCTCGGTGGGAACAGTATATACGTCTGTAACGTCATATATCCTAACCTAAGGCAACCTAACATCTCGGATATAACATTTGACAACATTCCAGGCGTGTTGGAACCCTACGTCTCGGTGGTAACATTACGTGCGCCTATAACGTTATATATGCTAACCTAAGGCAACATAACATCTCGGATGCAATATTTGACAACATTCCTGGCCTGTCGAACCCTACTTCTCGGAGGGAACAGTATATACGTCTATAACGTTATATATCCTAACCTAAGGCAACCTGACATCTCGGATGTAATATTCTACATCATTCCAGGCGTGTCGTACCCTACTTCTCGGATGGAACTGTATATACGTCTATAACGGTATATATCCTAATCTAAGGCAACCTAACATCTCGGATGTAACATTTGACAACATTGCAGGCGTGTCGGTCCCTACGTCTCGGTGATAACATTACATGCGTCTATAGCGGTATATATCCTAATCTTAGGCAACCTAACATCTCGGATGTAACATTTTACAACATTCCAGGCCTGTCGGTCCCTACGTCACGGTGGTAACATTACATGCGTCTATAACGTTATATATCCTAACCTTAGGCCACCTAACATCTCGTATGTAATATTTGATAACATTCCTGGCGTGTCGAACCCTACTTCTCGGAGGGAACAGCATATACGTCTATAACGTCATATATCCTAACCTAAGGCAACCTAACATCTCGGATATAACATTTGACAACATACCCGGCGTGTTGGAACCCTACGTCTCGGTGGTAACATTACGTGCGTCTATAACGTTATATATGCTAACCTAAGGCAACCTAACATCTCGGATGCAATATTTGACAACATTCCTGGCCTGTCGAACCCTACTTCTCGGAGGGAACAGTATACACGTCTATAACGTTATATATCCTATCCTAAGGCAAGCTGACATCTCGGATGTAATATTCTACATCATTCCAGGCGTGTCGAACCCTACTTCTCGGTGGGAACATTATATGAGTCTATAACGTTGTATATCCTAATCTAAGGCAACCTATTATCTCAGACGTAATATTTTACAATATTCCTGGCGTGTCGGTGCATACTTTTCGGTGGGAATATTATATGCGTCTATAACGGTCGATATCGTAATCTAAGGCAACCTAACATCTCGGATGCAATATTTGACAACATTCCTGGCCTGTCGAACCCTACTTCTCGGAGGGAAATGTATATACGTCTATAACGGTATATTTCCTAATCTAAGGCAACCTAACATCTCGGATGCAATATTTGACAACATTCCTGGCCTGTCGAACCCTACTTCACGGAGGGAACAGTATATTCGTCTATAACGTTATATATCCTAACCTAAGGCAACCTGACATCTCGGATGTATTATTCTACAACATTCCAGGCGTGTCGGACCCTACTTCTCAGTGGGAACATTATATGCGTCTATAACGTTGTATATCCTAATCTAAGGCAACCTAACACCTCGGATGCAATATTTGACAACATTCCTGGCCTGTCGAACCCTACATCTCGGAGGGAACAGTATATACGTCTATAGCGGTATATATCCTAATCTAAGGCAACCTAATATCTCGGATGCAATATTTGATAACATTCCTGGCCTGTCGAACCCTACTTCTCGGAGGGAACAGTATATACGTCTATAACGTTATATATCCTAACCCAAGGCAACCTGACATCTCGGATGTAATATTCTACATCATTCCAGGCGTGTCGGTCCCTACGTCTCGGTGGTAATATTACATATGTCTATAACGTTATATATCCTAACCTAAGGCAACCTAACATCTCGGATGCAATATTTGACAACATTCCTGGCCTGTCGAACCCTACTTCTCGGAGGGAACAGCATATACATCTATAACGTCATATATCCTAGCCTAAGGCAACCTAACATCTCGGATGTAACATTTGACAACATTCCAGGCGTGTCGTTCCCTACGTCTCGGTGGTAACATTACATGCGTCTATAACGGTATATATCCTAATCTTAGGCAACCTAACATCTCGGATGTAATATTTGACAACATTCCTGGCGTGTCGGACCCTACTTCTCGGTGGGAACAGGATATACGTCTGTAACGTCATATATCCTAACCTAAGGCAACCTAACATCTCAGATATAACATTTGACAACATACCCGGCGTGTTGGAACCCTACGTCTCGGTGGTAACATTACGTGCGTCTATAACGTTATATATGCTAACCTAAGGCAACCTAACATCTCGGATGCAATATTTGACAACATTCCTGGCCTGTCGAACCCTACTTCTCGGAGGGAACAGTCTACACGTCTATAACGTTATATATCTTATCCTAAGGCAAGCTGATCTCGGATGTAATATTCTACATCATTCCAGGCGTGTCGAACCCTACTTCTTGGTGGGAACATTATATCAGTCTATAACGTTGTATATCCTAATCTAGGGCAACCTATTATCTCAGACGTAATATTTTACAATATTCCTGGCGGGTCGGTGCATACTTTTCGGTGGGAATATTATATGCGTCTATAACGGTCGATATCGTAATCTAAGGCAATCTAACATCTCGGATGCAATATTTGACAACATTCCTTGCCTGTCGAACCCTACTTCTCGGAGGGAACAGTATGTACGTCTATAACGTTATATATCCTAACCTAAGGCCACCTAACATCTCGTATGTAATATTTGACAACATTCCTGGCGTGTCGAACCCTACTTCTCGGTGGGAACAGTATATACGTCTATAACGTTATATATCCTAACGTAAGGCAACCTAACATCTCGGATGCAATATTTGACATCATTCCTGGCCTGTAGAACCCTACTCCTCGGAGGGAACAGTATATACGTCTGTAACGACATATATCCTAACCTAAGACAACCTAACATCCCGGATGTAACATTTGACAACATTCCAGGCGTGTCGGTCCCTACGTCTCGGTGGTAACATTACATGCGTCTATAACGTTATATATCCTAACCTAAGGCAACCTAACATCTCGGATGCAATATTTGACAACATTCCTGGCCTGTCGAATCCTACTTCTCGGAGGGAACAGCATATACGTCTATAACGTCATATATCCTAACCTAAGGCAACCTAACATCTCGGATGTAATATTTTACAACATTCCTGGCGTGTCGGACCCTACTTCTCGGTGGGAACAGGATATACGTCTGTAACGTCATATATCCTAACCTAATGCAACCTAACATCTCAGATATAACATTTGACAACATACCCGGCGTGTTGGAACCCTACGTCTCGGTGGTAACATTACGTGCGTCTATAACGTTATATATGCTAACCTAAGGCAACCTAACATCTCGGATGCAATATTTGACAACATTCCTGGCCTGTCGAACCCTACTTCTCGGAGGGAAGAGTATATACGTCTATAACGTTGTATATCCTAATATAAGGCAACCTAACACCTCGGATGCAATATTTGACAACATTCCTGGCCTGTCGAACCCTACATCTCGGAGGGAACAGTATATACGTCTATAGCGCTATATATCCTCATCTAAGGCAACCTAACATCTCGGATGCAATATTTGATAACATTCCTGGCCTGTCGAACCCTACTTCTCGGAGGGAACAGTATATACGTCTATAACGTTATATATCCTAACCGAAGGCAACCTGATATCTCGGATGTAATATTCTACATCATTCCAGGCGTGTCGGACCCTACTTCTCGGTGGGAACATTATATGAGTCTATAACGTTGTATATCCTAATCTAAGGCAATCTATTATCTCAGACGTAATATTTTACAATATTCCTGGCGTGTCGGTGCATACTTTTCGGTGGGAATATTATATGCGTCTATAACGGTCGATATCGTAATCTAAGGCAATCTAACATCACGGATGCAATATTTGACAACATTCCTTGCCTGTCGAACCCTACTTCTCGGAGGGAACAGTATGTACGTCTATAACGTTATACATCCTAACCTAAGGCCACCTAACATCTCGTATGTAATATTTGACAACATTCCTGGCGTGTCGAACCCTACTTCTCGGTGAGAACAGTATATACGTCTATAACGTTATATATCCTAACGTAAGGTAACCTAACATCTCGGATGTAATATTTGACAACATTCCTGACGTGTCGGACCCTACTTCTCGGTGGGAACAGTATATACGTCTGTAACGTCATATATCCTAACCTAAGGCAACCTAACATCTCGGATATAACATTTGACAACATACCCGGCGTGTTGGAACCCTACGTCTCGTTGGTAACATTACGTGCGTCTATAACGTTATATATGCTAACCTAAGGCAACCTAACATCTCGGATGCAATATTTGACAACATTCCTGGCCTGTCGAACCCTACTTCTCGGAGGGAACTGTATATACGTCTATAACGTTATATATCCTAACGTAAGGCAACCTAACATCTCGGATGTAATATTTGACAACATTCCTGGCCTGTCGAACCCTACTTCTCGGAGGGAACAGTATATACGTCTGTAACGACATCTATCCTAACCTAAGACAACCTAACATCCCGGATGTAACATTTTACCACATTCCTGGCGTGTCGGTCCCTACGTCTCGGTGGTAACATTACATGCGTCTATAGCGGTATATATCCTAATCTTAGGCAACCTAACATCTCGTATGTAATATTTGACAACATTCCTGGCCTGTCGAACCCTACTTCTGGGTGGGAACAGTATATACGTCTATAACGTTATATATCCTAACGTAAGGTAACCTAACATCTCGGATGTAATATTTGACAACATTCCTGGCCTGTCGAACCCTACTTCTCGGAGGGAACTGTATATACGTCTATAACGGTATATATCCTAACCTAAGGTAACCTAACATCTCGGATGTAACATTTGACAACATTCCAGGCATGTCGGTCCCTACGTCTCGGTATTAACATTATATGCGTCTATAACGTTATATATCCTTATCTAAGGCAACTTGACATCTCGGATGCAATATTTGACAACATTCCTAGCCTGCCGAACCCTACTTCTCGGCGGGAACAGTATATACGTCTATAACGTTATATATCCTAACCTAAGGCCACCTAACATCTCGTTTGTAATATTTGACAACATTCCTGGCGTGTCGGTCCCTACGTCTCGGTGGTAACATTACATGCGTCTATAGCGGTATATATCCTAATCTTAGGCAACCTAACATCTCGGATGAAATATGTGACAACATTCCTGGCCTGTCGAACCCTACATCTCGGAGGGAACAGTATATACGTCTATAACGTCATATATCCTAACCTAAGGCAAGCTAACGTCTCGGATGTAACATTTGACAACATTCCAGGCATGTCGGTCCCTACGTCTCGGTGGTAACATTATATGCGTCTATAACGTTATATATCCTTATCTAATGCAACCTAACATCTCGGATGCAATATTTGACAACATTCCTGGCCTGTCGAACCCTACTTCACGGAAGGAACAGTATATTCGTCTATAACGTTATATATCCTAACCTAAGGCAACCTGACATCTCGGATGTATTATTCTACAACATTCCAGGCGTGTCGGACCCTACTTCTCAGTGGGAACATTATATGCGTCTATAACGTTGTATATCCTAATCTAAGGCAACCTAACACCTCGGATGCAATATTTGACAACATTCCTGGCCTGTCGAACCCTACATCTCGGAGGGAACAGTATATACGTCTATAGCGGTATATATCCTAATCTAAGGCAACCTAATATCTCGGATGCAATATTTGATAACATTCCTGGCCTGTCGAACCCTACTTCTCGGAGGGAACAGTATATACGTCTATAACGTTATATATCCTAACCCAAGGCAACCTGACATCTCGGATGTAATATTCTACATCATTCCAGGCGTGTCGGTCCCTACGTCTCGGTGGTAATATTACATATGTCTATAACGTTATATATCCTAACCTAAGGCAACCTAACATCTCGGATGCAATATTTGACAACATTCCTGGCCTGTCGAACCCTACTTCTCGGAGGGAACAGCATATACATCTATAACGTCATATATCCTAGCCTAAGGCAACCTAACATCTCGGATGTAACATTTGACAACATTCCAGGCGTGTCGTTCCCTACGTCTCGGTGGTAACATTACATGCGTCTATAACGGTATATATCCTAATCTTAGGCAACCTAACATCTCGGATGTAATATTTGACAACATTCCTGGCGTGTCGGACCCTACTTCTCGGTGGGAACAGGATATACGTCTGTAACGTCATATATCCTAACCTAAGGCAACCTAACATCTCAGATATAACATTTGACAACATACCCGGCGTGTTGGAACCCTACGTCTCGGTGGTAACATTACGTGCGTCTATAACGTTATATATGCTAACCTAAGGCAACCTAACATCTCGGATGCAATATTTGACAACATTCCTGGCCTGTCGAACCCTACTTCTCGGAGGGAACAGTCTACACGTCTATAACGTTATATATCTTATCCTAAGGCAAGCTGACATCTCGGATGTAATATTCTACATCATTCCAGGCGTGTCGAACCCTACTTCTTGGTGGGAACATTATATCAGTCTATAACGTTGTATATCCTAATCTAGGGCAACCTATTATCTCAGACGTAATATTTTACAATATTCCTGGCGGGTCGGTGCATACTTTTCGGTGGGAATATTATATGCGTCTATAACGGTCGATATCGTAATCTAAGGCAATCTAACATCTCGGATGCAATATTTGACAACATTCCTTGCCTGTCGAACCCTACTTCTCGGAGGGAACAGTATGTACGTCTATAACGTTATATATCCTAACCTAAGGCCACCTAACATCTCGTATGTAATATTTGACAACACTCCTGGCGTGTCGAACCCTACTTCTCGGTGGGAACAGTATATACGTCTATAACGTTATATATCCTAACGTAAGGCAACCTAACATCTCGGATGCAATATTTGACATCATTCCTGGCCTGTAGAACCCTACTCCTCGGAGGGAACAGTATATACGTCTGTAACGACATATATCCTAACCTAAGACAACCTAACATCCCGGATGTAACATTTGACAACATTCCAGGCGTGTCGGTCCCTACGTCTCGGTGGTAACATTACATGCGTCTATAACGTTATATATCCTAACCTAAGGCAACCTAACATCTCGGATGCAATATTTGACAACATTCCTGGCCTGTCGAATCCTACTTCTCGGAGGGAACAGCATATACGTCTATAACGTCATATATCCTAACCTAAGGCAACCTAACATCTCGGATGTAATATTTTACAACATTCCTGGCGTGTCGGACCCTACTTCTCGGTGGGAACAGGATATACGTCTGTAACGTCATATATCCTAACCTAATGCAACCTAACATCTCAGATATAACATTTGACAACATACCCGGCGTGTTGGAACACTACGTCTCGGTGGTAACATTACGTGCGTCTATAACGTTATATATGCTAACCTAAGGCAACCTAACATCTCGGATGCAATATTTGACAACATTCCTGGCCTGTCGAACCCTACTTCTCGGAGGGAAGAGTATATACGTCTATAACGTTGTATATCCTAATATAAGGCAACCTAACACCTCGGATGCAATATTTGACAACATTCCTGGCCTGTCGAACCCTACATCTCGGAGGGAACAGTATATACGTCTATAGCGCTATATATCCTAATCTAAGGCAACCTAACATCTCGGATGCAATATTTGATAACATTCCTGGCCTGTCGAACCCTACTTCTCGGAGGGAACAGTATATACGTCTATAACGTTATATATCCTAACCGAAGGCAACCTGATATCTCGGATGTAATATTCTACATCATTCCAGGCGTGTCGGACCCTACTTCTCGGTGGGAACATTATATGAGTCTATAACGTTGTATATCCTAATCTAAGGCAATCTATTATCTCAGACGTAATATTTTACAATATTCCTGGCGTGTCGGTGCATACTTTTCGGTGGGAATATTATATGCGTCTATAACGGTCGATATCGTAATCTAAGGCAATCTAACATCACGGATGCAATATTTGACAACATTCCTTGCCTGTCGAACCCTACTTCTCGGAGGGAACAGTATGTACGTCTATAACGTTATACATCCTAACCTAAGGCCACCTAACATCTCGTATGTAATATTTGACAACATTCCTGGCGTGTCGAACCCTACTTCTCGGTGAGAACAGTATATACGTCTATAACGTTATATATCCTAACGTAAGGTAACCTAACATCTCGGATGTAATATTTGACAACATTCCTGACGTGTCGGACCCTACTTCTCGGTGGGAACAGTATATACGTCTGTAACGTCATATATCCTAACCTAAGGCAACCTAACATCTCGGATATAACATTTGACAACATACCCGGCGTGTTGGAACCCTACGTCTCGTTGGTAACATTACGTGCGTCTATAACGTTATATATGCTAACCTAAGGCAACCTAACATCTCGGATGCAATATTTGACAACATTCCTGGCCTGTCGAACCCTACTTCTCGGAGGGAACTGTATATACGTCTATAACGTTATATATCCTAACGTAAGGCAACCTAACATCTCGGATGTAATATTTGACAACATTCCTGGCCTGTCGAACCCTACTTCTCGGAGGGAACAGTATATACGTCTGTAACGACATCTATCCTAACCTAAGACAACCTAACATCCCGGATGTAACATTTTACCACATTCCTGGCGTGTCGGTCCCTACGTCTCGGTGGTAACATTACATGCGTCTATAGCGGTATATATCCTAATCTTAGGCAACCTAACATCTCGTATGTAATATTTGACAACATTCCTGGCCTGTCGAACCCTACTTCTGGGTGGGAACAGTATATACGTCTATAACGTTATATATCCTAACGTAAGGTAACCTAACATCTCGGATGTAATATTTGACAACATTCCTGGCCTGTCGAACCCTACTTCTCGGAGGGAACTGTATATACGTCTATAACGGTATATATCCTAACCTAAGGTAACCTAACATCTCGGATGTAACATTTGACAACATTCCAGCCATGTCGGTCCCTACGTCTCGGTATTAACATTATATGCGTCTATAACGTTATATATCCTTATCTAAGGCAACTTGACATCTCGGATGCAATATTTGACAACATTCCTAGCCTGCCGAACCCTACTTCTCGGCGGGAACAGTATATACGTCTATAACGTTATATATCCTAACCTAAGGCCACCTAACATCTCGTTTGTAATATTTGACAACATTCCTGGCGTGTCGGTCCCTACGTCTCGGTGGTAACATTACATGCGTCTATAGCGGTATATATCCTAATCTTAGGCAACCTAACATCTCGGATGAAATATGTGACAACATTCCTGGCCTGTCGAACCCTACATCTCGGAGGGAACAGTATATACGTCTATAACGTCATATATCCTAACCTAAGGCAAGCTAACGTCTCGGATGTAACATTTGACAACATTCCAGGCATGTCGGTCCCTACGTCTCGGTGGTAACATTATATGCGTCTATAACGTTATATATCCTTATCTAATGCAACCTAACATCTCGGATGCAATATTTGACAACATTCCTGGCCTGTCGAACCCTACTTCTCGGAGGGAACAGTATATACGTCTATAACGGTATATTTCCTAATCTAAGGCAACCTAACATCTCGGATGCAATATTTGACAACATTCCTGGCCTGTAGAACCCTACTTCTCGGAGGGAACAGTATATACGTCTATAACGGTATATTTCCTAATCTAAGGCAACCTAACATCTCGGATGCAATATTTGACAACGTTCCTGGCCTGTCGAACCCTACTTCTCGGAGGGAACAGTATATACGTCTATAACGTCATATATCCTAACCTAAGGCAACCTAACATCTCGGATGTAACATTTGACAACATTCCAGGCTTGTCGGTCCCTACGTCTCGGTGGTAACATTATATGCGTCTATAACGTTATATATCCTTATCTAGTGCAACCTAACATCTCGGATGCAATATTTGACTACATTCCTGGCCTGTCGAACCCTACTTCTCGGAGGGAACAGTATATACGTCTATAACGTTATATATCCTAACCGAAGGCAACCTGACATCTCGGATGTAATATTTGACAACATTCCAGGAGTGTCGGACCCTACGTCTCGGTGGTAACATTATATGCGTCTATAACGTTATATATCCTTATCTAAGGCAGCCTAACATCTCGGATGCAATATTTGACAACATTCCTAGCCTGTCGAACCCTACGCCTCGGTGGTAACATTACATGCGTCTATAACGGTATATTTCCTAATCTAAGGCAACCTAACATCTCGGATGCAATATTTGACAACATTCCTGGCCTGTCGAACCCTACTTCTCGGAGGGAACAGTATATATGTCTATAACGTCATATATCCTAACCTAAGGCAACCTAACATCTCGGATGTAACATTTGACAACATTCCAGGCATGTCGGTCCGTACGTCTCGGTGGTAACATTATATGCGTCTATAACGTTATATATCCTTATCTAAGGCAACCTAACATCTCGGATGCAATATTTGACAACATTCCTGGCCTGTCGAACCCTACTTCTCGGAGGGAACAGTATATACGCCTATAACGTTATATATCCTATCCTAAGGCAACCTAACGTCTCGGATGTAACATTTGACAACATTCCAGGCGTGTCGGTCCCTACGTCTCGGTGGTAACATTACATGCGTCTATAACGGTATATTTCCTAATCTAAGGCAACCTAACATCTCGGATGCAATATTTGACAACATTCCTGGCCTGTCGAACCCTACTGCTCGGAGGGAACAGTATATACATCTATAACGGTATATATCCTAATCTAAGGCAACCTAACATCTCGGATGAAATATGTGACAACATTCCTGGCCTGTCGAACCCTACTTCTCGGAGGGAACAGTATATACGTCTATAACGTCATATATCCTAACCTAAGGCAACCTAACATCTCGGATGTAACATTTGACAACATTCCAGGCTTGTCGGTCCCTACGTCTCGGTGGTAACATTATATGCGTCTATAACGTTATATATCCTTATCTAATGCAACCTAACATCTCGGATGCAATATTTGACAACATTCCTGGCCTGTCGAACCCTACTTCTCGGAGGGAACAGTATATACGTCTATAACGGTATATTTCCTAATCTAAGGCAACCTAACATCTCGGATGCAATATTTGACAACATTCCTTGCCTGTCGAACCCTACTTCTCGGAGGGAACAGTATGTATGTCTATAACTTTATATATCCTAACCTAAGGCAACCTAACATCTCGGATGTAATATTCTACAACCTTCCAGGCGTGTCGGACCCTACTTCTCGGTGGTAACATTATATGCGTCTATAACGTTGCATATCCTAATCTAAGGCAACCTAACATCTCGGATGCAATATTTGACAACATTCCTTGCCTGTCGAACCCTACTTCTCGGAGGGAACAGTATGTACGTCTATAACGTTATATATCCTAACCTAAGGCAACCTAACATCTCGGATGTAATATTCTACAATCTTCCAGGCGTGTCGGACTCTACTTCTCGGTGGTAACATTATATGCGTCTATAACGTTGCATATCATAATCTAAGGCAACCTAACATCTCGGATGCAATATTTGACAACATTCCTTGCCTGTCGAACCCTACTTCTCGGAGGGAACAGTATATACGTCTATAACGTTATATATCCTAACCGAAGGCAACCTGACATCTCGGATGTAATATTCTACATCATTCAAGGCGTGTCGGACCCTACTTCTCGGTGGGAACATTATATGAGTCTATAACGTTGTATATCCTAATCTAAGGCAACCTATTATCTCAGACGTAATATTGTACAATATTCCTCTCGTGTCGGTGCATACTTTTCGGTGGGAATATTATATGCGTCCATAACGGTCGATATCGTAATCTAAGGCAATCTAACATCTCGGATGCAATATTTGACAACATTCCTTGCCTGTCGAACCCTACTTCTCGGAGGGAACAGTATGTACGTCTATAACTTTATATATCCTAACCTAAGGCAACCTAACATCTCGGATGTAATATTCTACAACCTTCCAGGCGTGTCGGACCCTACTTCTCGGTGGTAACATTATATGCGTCTATAACGTTGCATATCCTAATCTAAGGCAACCTAACATCTCGGATGCAATATTTGACAACATTCCTGGCCTGTCGAACCCTACTGCTCGGAGGGAACTGTATATACGTCTACAACGGTATATATCCTAATCAAAGGCAACCTAACATCTCGGATGAAATATGTGACAACATTCCTGGCCTGTCGAACCCTACTTCTCGGAGGGAACAGTATATACGTCTATAACGGTATATTTCCTAATCTAAGGCAACCTAACATCTCGGATGCAATATTTGACAACATTCCTGGCCTGTCGAACCCTACATCTCGGAGGGAACAGTATATACGTCTATAGCGCTATATATATATCCTAATCTAAGGCAACCTAACATCTCGGATGCAATATTTGACTACATTCCTGGCCTGTCGAACCCTACTTCTCGGAGGGAACAGTATATACGTCTATAACGTTATATATCCTAACCGAAGGCAACCTGACATCTCGGATGTAATATTTGACAACATTCCAGGAGTGTCGGACCCTACGTCTCGGTGGTAACATTATATGCGTCTATAACGTTATATATCCTTATCTAAGGCAGCCTAACATCTCGGATGCAATATTTGACAACATTCCTAGCCTGTCGAACCCTACGTCTCGGTGGTAACATTACATGCGTCTATAACGGTATATTTCCTAATCTAAGGCAACCTAACATCTCGGATGCAATATTTGACAACATTCCTGGCCTGTCGAACCCTACTGCTCGGAGGGAACAGTATATACATCTATAACGGTATATATCCTAATCTAAGGCAACCTAACATCTCGGATGCAATATTTGACAACATTCCTGGCCTGTCGAACCCTACTTCTCGGAGGGAACAGTATATATGTCTATAACGTCATATATCCTAACCTAAGGCAACCTAACATCTCGTATGTAACATTTGACAACATTCCAGGCATGTCGGTCCGTACGTCTCGGTGGTAACATTATATGCGTCTATAACGTTATATATCCTTATCTAAGGCAACCTAACATCTCGGATGCAATATTTGACAACATTCCTGGCCTGTCGAACCCTACTTCTCGGAGGGAACAGTATATACGCCTATAACGTTATATATCCTATCCTAAGGCAACCTAACGTCTCGGATGTAACATTTGACAACATTCCAGGCGTGTCGGTCCCTACGTCTCGGTGGTAACATTACATGCGTCTATAACGGTATATTACCTAATCTAAGGCAACCTAACATCTCGGATGCAATATTTGACAACATTCCTGGCCTGTCGAACCCTACTGCTCGGAGGGAACAGTATATACATCTATAACGGTATATATCCTAATCTAAGGCAACCTAACAACTCGGATGAAATATGTGACAACATTCCTGGCCTGTCGAACCCTACTTCTCGGAGGGAACAGTATATACGTCTACAACGTCATATATCCTAACCTAAGGCAACCTAACATCTCGGATGTAACATTTGACAACATTCCAGGCTTGTCGGTCCCTACGTCTCGGTGGTAACATTATATGCGTCTATAACGTTATATATCCTTATCTAATGCAACCTAACATGTCGGATGCAATATTTGACAACATTCCTGGCCTGTCGAACCCTACTTCTCGGAGGGAACAGTATATACGTCTATAACGGTATATTTCCTAATCTAAGGCAACCTAACATCTCGGATGCAATATTTGACAATATTCCTTGCCTGTCGAACCCTACTTCTCGGAGGGAACAGTATGTACGTCTATAACTTTATATATCCTAACCTAAGGCAACCTAACATCTCGGATGTAATATTCTACAACCTTCCAGGCGTGTCGGACCCTACTTCTCGGTGGTAACATTATATGCGTCTATAACGTTGCATATCCTAATCTAAGGCAACCTAACATCTCGGATGCAGTATTTGACAACATTCCTTGCCTGTCGAACCCTACTTCTCGGAGGGAACAGTATGTACGTCTATAACGTTATTTATCCTAACCTAAGGCAACCTAACATCTCGGATGTAATATTCTACAATCTTCCAGGCGTGTCGGACTCTACTTCTCGGTGGTAACATTATATGCGTCTATAACGTTGCATATCATAATCTAAGGCAACCTAACATCTCGGATGCAATATTTGACAACATTCCTTGCCTGTCGAACCCTACTTCTCGGAGGGAACAGTATATACGTCTATAACGTTATATATCCTAACCGAAGGCAACCTGACATATCGGATGTAATATTCTACATCATTCAAGGCGTGTCGGACCCTACTTCTCGGTGGGAACATTATATGAGTCTATAACGTTGTATATCCTAATCTAAGGCAACCTATTATCTCAGACGTAATATTGTACAATATTCCTCTCGTGTCGGTGCATACTTTTCGGTGGGAATATTATATGCGTCCATAACGGTCGATATCGTAATCTAAGGCAATCTAACATCTCGGATGCAATATTTGACAACATTCCTTGCCTGTCGAACCCTACTTCTCGGAGGGAACAGTATGTACGTCTATAACTTTATATATCCTAACCTAAGGCAACCTAACATCTCGGATGTAATATTCTACAACCTTCCAGGCGTGTCGGACCCTACTTCTCGGTGGTAACATTATATGCGTCTATAACGTTATATATCCTTATCTAAGGCAGCCTAACATCTCGGATGCAACATTTGACAACATTCCTAGCCTGTCGAACCCTACTTGTCGGTGGTAACATTACATGCGTCTATAACGGTATATTTCATAATCTAAGGCAACCTGACATCTCGGATATATTATTCTACAACCTTCCAGGCGTGTCGGACCCTACTTCTCGGTGGTAACATTATATGCGTCTATAACGTTGCATATCCTTATCTAAGGCAGCCTAACATCTCGGATGCAATATTTGACAACATTCCTAGCCTGTCGAACCCTACGTCTCGGTGGTAACATTACATGCGTCTATAACGGTATATTTCCTAATCTAAGGCAACCTAACATCTCGGATGCAATATTTGACAACATTCCTGGCCTGTCGAACCCTACTTCTCGGAGGGAACAGTATATATGTCTATAACGTCATATATCCTAACCTAAGGCAACCTAACATCTCGGATGTAACATTTGACAACATTCCAGGCATGTCGGTCCGTACGTCTCGGTGGTAACATTATATGCGTCTATAACGTTATATATCCTTATCTAAGGCAACCTAACATCTCGGATGCAATATTTGACAACATTCCTGGCCTGTCGAACCCTACTTCTCGGAGGGAACAGTATATACGTCTATAACGTTGTATATCCTAATATAAGGCAACCTAACACCTCGGATGCAATATTTGACAACATTCCTGGCCTGTCGAACCCTACATCTCGGAGGGAACAGTATATACGTCTATAGCGCTATATATCCTAATCTAAGGCAACCTAACATCTCGGATGCAATATTTGATAACATTCCTGGCCTGTCGAACCCTACTTCTCGGAGGGAACAGTATATACGTCTATAACGTTATATATCCTAACCGAAGGCAACCTGATATCTCGGATGTAATATTCTACATCATTCCAGGCGTGTCGGACCCTACTTCTCGGTGGGAACATTATATGAGTCTATAACGTTGTATATCCTAATCTAAGGCAATCTATTATCTCAGACGTAATATTTTACAATATTCCTGGCGTGTCGGTGCATACTTTTCGGTGGGAATATTATATGCGTCTATAACGGTCGATATCGTAATCTAAGGCAATCTAACATCTCGGATGCAATATTTGACAACATTCCTTGCCTGTCGAACCCTACTTCTCGGAGGGAACAGTATGTACGTCTATAACGTTATACATCCTAACCTAAGGCCACCTAACATCTCGTATGTAATATTTGACAACATTCCTGGCGTGTCGAACCCTACTTCTCGGTGGGAACAGTATATACGTCTATAACGTTATATATCCTAACGTAAGGTAACCTAACATCTCGGATGTAATATTTGACAACATTCCTGGCGTGTCGGACCCTACTTCTCGGTGGGAACAGTATATACGTCTGTAACGTCATATATCCTAACCTAAGGCAACCTAACATCTCGGATATAACATTTGACAACATACCCGGCGTGTTGGAACCCTACGTCTCGTTGGTAACATTACGTGCGTCTATAACGTTATATATGCTAACCTAAGGCAACCTAACATCTCGGGTGCAATATTGGACAACATTCCTGGCCTGTCGAACCCTACTTCTCGGAGGGAACAGTATATACGTCTATAACGTTATATATCCTAACCTAAGGCAAGCTGACATCTCGGATGTACTATTCTACATCATTCCAGGCGTGTCGAACCCTACTTCTCGGTGGGAACATTATATGAGTCTATAACGTTGTATATCCTAATCTAAGGCAACCTATTATCTCAGACGTAATATTTTACAATATTCCTGGCGTGTCGGTGCATACTTTTCGGTGGGAATATTATATGCGTCTATAACGGTCGATATCGTAATCTAAGGCAACCTAACATCTCGGATGCAATATTTGACAACATTCCTGGCCTGTCGAACCCTACTTCTCGGAGGGAACAGTATATACGTCTATAACGGTATATTTCCTAATCTAAGGCAACCTAACATCTCGGATGCAATATTTGACAACATTCCTGGCCTGTCGAACCCTACTTCTCGAAGGGAACAGTATATACGTCTATAACGGTATATTTCCTAATCTAAGGCAACCTAACATCTCGGATGCAATATTTGACAACGTTCCTGGCCTGTCGAACCCTACTTCTCGGAGGGAACAGTATATACGTCTATAACGTCATATATCCTAATCTAAGGCAACCTAACATCTCGGATGTAACATTTGACAACATTCCAGGCTTGTCGGTCCCTACGTCTCGGTGGTAACATTATATGCGTCTATAACGTTATATATCCTTATCTAATGCAACCTAACATCTCGGATGCAATATTTGACAACATTCCTGGCCTGTCGAACCCTACTTCTCGGAGGGAACAGTATATACGTCTATAACGGTATATTTCCTAATCTGAGGCAACCTAACATCTCGGATGCAATATTTGACAACATTCCTTGCCTGTCGAACCCTACTTCTCGGAGGGAACAGTATGTACGTCTATTACTTTATATATCCTAACCTAAGGCAACCTAACATCTCGGATGTAATATTCTACAACCTTCCAGGCGTGTCGGACCCTACTTCTCGGTGGTAACATTATATGCGTCTATAACGTTGCATATCCTAATCTAAGGCAACCTAACATCTCGGATGCAATATTTGACAACATTCCTTGCCTGACGAACCCTACTTCTCGGAGGGAACAGTATGTACGTCTATAACGTTATATTTCCTAACCTAAGGCAACCTAACATCTCGGATGCAATATTCTACAATCTTCCAGGCGTGTCGGACTCTACTTCTCGGTGGTAACATTATATGCGTCTATAACGTTGCATATCATAATCTAAGGCAACCTAACATCTCGAATGCAATATTTGACAACATTCCTGGCCTGTCGAACCCTACATCTCGGAGGGAACAGTATATACGTCTATAGCGCTATATATATATCCTAATCTAAGGCAACCTAACATCTCGGATGCAATATTTGACTACATTCCTGGCCTGTCGAACCCTACTTCTCGGAGGGAACAGTATATACGTCTATAACGTTATATATCCTAACCGAAGGCAACCTGACATCTCGGATGTAATATTTGACAACATTCCTAGCCTGTCGAACCCTACGTCTCGGTGGTAACATTACATGCGTCTATAACGGTATATTTCCTAATCTAAGGCAACCTAACATCTCGGATGCAATATTTGACAACATTCCTGGCCTGTCGAACCCTACTTCTCGGAGGGAACAGTATATATGTCTATAACGTCATATATCCTAACCTAAGGCAACCTAACATCTCGGATGTAACATTTGACAACATTCCAGGCATGTCGGTCCGTACGTCTCGGTGGTAACATTACATGCGTCTATAACGGTATATTTCCTAATCTAAGGCAACCTAACATCTCGGATGCAATATTTGACAACATTCCTGGCCTGTCGAACCCTACTGCTCGGAGGGAACTGTATATACGTCTATAACGGTATATATCCTAATCAAAGGCAACCTAACATCTCGGATGAAATATGTGACAACATTCCTGGCCTGTCGAACCCTACATCTCGGAGGGAACAGTATATACGCCTATAACGTTATATATCCTAACCTAAGGCAACCTAACATCTCGGATGTAATATTCTACAATCTTCCAGGCGTGTCGGACTCTACTTCTCGGTGGTAACATTATATGCGTCTATAACGTTGCATATCCTAATCTAAGGCAACCTAACATCTCGGATGCAATATTTGACAACATTCCTGGCCTGTCGAACCCTACATCTCGGAGGGAACAGTATATACGTCTATAGCGCTATATATATATCCTAATCTAAGGCAACCTAACATCTCGGATGCAATATTTGACTACATTCCTGGCCTGTCGAACCCTACTTCTCGGAGGGATCAGTATATACGTCTATAACGTTATATATCCTAACCGAAGGCAACCTGACATCTCGGATGTAATATTTGACAACATTCCAGGCGTGTCGGACCCTACGTCTCGGTGGTAACATTATATGCGTCTATAACGTTATATATCCTTATCTAAGGCAGCCTAACATCTCGGATGCAACATTTGACAACATTCCTAGCCTGTCGAACCCTACGTCTCGGTGGTAACATTACATGCGTCTATAACGGTATATTTCATAATCTAAGGCAACCTGACATCTCGGATATATTATTCTACAACCTTCCAGGCGTGTCGGACCCTACTTCTCGTTGGTAACATTATATGCGTCTATAAAGTTGCATATCCTTATCTAAGGCAGCCTAACATCTCGGATGCAATATTTGACAACATTCCTAGCCTGTCGAACCCTACGTCTCGGTGGTAACATTACATGCGTCTATAACGGTATATTTCCTAATCTAAGGCAACCTAACATCTCGGATGCAATATTTGACAACATTCCTGGCCTGTCGAACCCTACTTCTCGGAGGGAACAGTATATACGTCTATAACGTCATATATCCTAATCTAAGGCAACCTAACATCTCGGATGTAACATTTGACAACATTCCAGGCTTGTCGGTCCCTACGTCTCGGTGGTAACATTATATGCGTCTATAACGTTATATATCCTTATCTAATGCAACCTAACATCTCGGATGCAATATTTGACAACATTCCTGGCCTGTCGAACCCTACTTCTCGGAGGGAACAGTATATACGTCTATAACGGTATATTTCCTAATCTGAGGCAACCTAACATCTCGGATGCAATATTTGACAACATTCCTTGCCTGTCGAACCCTACTTCTCGGAGGGAACAGTATGTACGTCTATTACTTTATATATCCTAACCTAAGGCAACCTAACATCTCGGATGTAATATTCTACAACCTTCCAGGCGTGTCGGACCCTACTTCTCGGTGGTAACATTATATGCGTCTATAACGTTGCATATCCTAATCTAAGGCAGCCTAACATCTCGGATGCAATATTTGACAACATTCCTTGCCTGACGAACCCTACTTCTCGGAGGGAACAGTATGTACGTCTATAACGTTATATTTCCTAACCTAAGGCAACCTAACATCTCGGATGCAATATTCTACAATCTTCCAGGCGTGTCGGACTCTACTTCTCGGTGGTAACATTATATGCGTCTATAACGTTGCATATCATAATCTAAGGCAACCTAACATCTCGAATGCAATATTTGACAACATTCCTGGCCTGTCGAACCCTACATCTCGGAGGGAACAGTATATACGTCTATAGCGCTATATATATATCCTAATCTAAGGCAACCTAACATCTCGGATGCAATATTTGACTACATTCCTGGCCTGTCGAACCCTACTTCTCGGAGGGAACAGTATATACGTCTATAACGTTATATATCCTAACCGAAGGCAACCCGACATCTCGGATGTAATATTTGACAACATTCCTAGCCTGTCGAACCCTACGTCTCGGTGGTAACATTACATGCGTCTATAACGGTATATTTCCTAATCTAAGGCAACCTAACATCTCGGATGCAATATTTGACAACATTCCTGGCCTGTCGAACCCTACTTCTCGGAGGGAACAGTATATATGTCTATAACGTCATATATCCTAACCTAAGGCAACCTAACATCTCGGATGTAACATTTGACAACATTCCAGGCATGTCGGTCCGTACGTCTCGGTGGTAACATTACATGCGTCTATAACGGTATATTTCCTAATCTAAGGCAACCTAACATCTCGGATGCAATATTTGACAACATTCCTGGCCTGTCGAACCCTACTGCTCGGAGGGAACTGTATATACGTCTATAACGGTATATATCCTAATCAAAGGCAACCTAACATCTCGGATGAAATATGTGACAACATTCCTGGCCTGTCGAACCCTACATCTCGGAGGGAACAGTATATACGCCTATAACGTTATATATCCTAACCTAAGGCAACCTAACATCTCGGATGTAATATTCTACAATCTTCCAGGCGTGTCGGACTCTACTTCTCGGTGGTAACATTATATGCGTCTATAACGTTGCATATCCTAATCTAAGGCAACCTAACATCTCGGATGCAATATTTGACAACATTCCTGGCCTGTCGAACCCTACATCTCGGAGGGAACAGTATATACGTCTATAGCGCTATATATATATCCTAATCTAAGGCAACCTAACATCTCGGATGCAATATTTGACTACATTCCTGGCCTGTCGAACCCTACTTCTCGGAGGGATCAGTATATACGTCTATAACGTTATATATCCTAACCGAAGGCAACCTGACATCTCGGATGTAATATTTGACAACATTCCAGGCGTGTCGGACCCTACGTCTCGGTGGTAACATTATATGCGTCTATAACGTTATATATCCTTATCTAAGGCAGCCTAACATCTCGGATGCAACATTTGACAACATTCCTAGCCTGTCGAACCCTACGTCTCGGTGGTAACATTACATGCGTCTATAACGGTATATTTCATAATCTAAGGCAACCTGACATCTCGGATATATTATTCTACAACCTTCCAGGCGTGTCGGACCCTACTTCTCGTTGGTAACATTATATGCGTCTATAAAGTTGCATATCCTTATCTAAGGCAGCCTAACATCTCGGATGCAATATTTGACAACATTCCTAGCCTGTCGAACCCTACGTCTCGGTGGTAACATTACATGCGTCTATAACGGTATATTTCCTAATCTAAGGCAACCTAACATCTCGGATGCAATATTTGACAACATTCCTGGCCTGTCGAACCCTACTTCTCGGAGGGAACAGTATATATGTCTATAACGTCATATATCCTAACCTAAGGCAACCTAACATCTCGGATGTAACATTTGACAACATTCCAGGCATGTCGGTCCGTACGTCTCGGTGGTAACATTATATGCGTCTATAACGTTATATATCCTTATCTAAGGCAACCTAACATCTCGGATGCAATATTTGACAACATTCCTGGCCTGTCGAACCCTACTTCTCGGAGGGAACAGTATATACGTCTATAACGGTATATTTCCTAATCTAAGGCAACCTAACATCTCGGATGCAATATTTGACAACATTCCTTGCCTGTCGAACCCTACTTCTCGGAGGGAACAGTATGTATGTCTATAACTTTATATATCCTTACCTAAGGCAACCTAACATCTCGGATGTAATATTCTACAACCTTCCAGGCGTGTCGGACCCTACTTCTCGGTGGTAACATTATATGCGTCTATAACGTTGCATATCCTAATCTAAGGCAACCTAACATCTCGGATGCAATATTTGACAACATTCCTTGCCTGTCGAACCCTACTTCTCGGAGGGAACAGTATGTACGTCTATAACGTTATATATCCTAACCTAAGGCAACCTAACATCTCGGATGTAATATTCTACAATCTTCCAGGCGTGTCGGACTCTACTTCTCGGTGGTAACATTATATGCGTCTATAACGTTGCATATCATAATCTAAGGCAACCTAACATCTCGGATGCAATATTTGACAACATTCCTTGCCTGTCGAACCCTACTTCTCGGAGGGAACAGTATATACGTCTATAACGTTATATATCCTAACCGAAGGCAACCTGACATCTCGGATGTAATATTCTACATCATTCAAGGCGTGTCGGACCCTACTTCTCGGTGGGAACATTATATGAGTCTATAACGTTGTATATCCTAATCTAAGGCAACCTATTATCTCAGACGTAATATTGTACAATATTCCTCTCGTGTCGGTGCATACTTTTTTGTGGGAATATTATATGCGTCCATAACGGTCGATATCGTAATCTAAGGCAATCTAACATCTCGGATGCAATATTTGACAACATTCCTTGCCTGTCGAACCCTACTTCTCGGAGGGAACAGTATGTACGTCTATAACTTTATATATCCTAACCTAAGGCAACCTAACATCTCGGATGTAATATTCTACAACCTTCCAGGCGTGTCGGACCCTACTTCTCGGTGGTAACATTATATGCGTCTATAACGTTGCATATCCTAATCTAAGGCAACCTAACATCTCGGATGCAATATTTGACAACATTCCTGGCCTGTCGAACCCTACTGCTCGGAGGGAACTGTATATACGTCTATAACGGTATATATGCTAATCAAAGGCAACCTAACATCTCGGATGAAATATGTGACAACATTCCTGGCCTGTCGAACCCTACATCTCGGAGGGAACAGTATATACGTCTATAACGTCATATATCCTAACCTAAGGCAAGCTAACGTCTCGGATGTAACATTTGACAACATTCCAGGCGTGTCGGTCCCTACGTCTCGGTGGTAACATTACATGCGTCTATAACGGTATATTTCCTAATCTAAGGCAACCTAACATCTCGGATGCAATATTTGACAACATTCCTGGCCTGTCGAACCCTACTGCTCGGAGGGAACAGTATATACATCTATAACGGTATATATCCTAACCTAAGGCAACCTAACATCTCGGATGTAACATTTGACAACATTCCAGGCTTGTCGGTCCCTACGTCTCGGTGGTAACATTATATGCGTCTATAACGTTATATATCCTTATCTAATGCAACCTACCATCTCGGATGCAATATTTGACAACATTCCTGGCCTGTCGAACCCTACTTCTCGGAGGGAACAGTATATACGTCTATAACGTTGCATATCATAATCTAAGGCAACCTAACATCTCGGATGCAATATTTGACAACATTCCTGGCCTGTCGAACCCTACATCTCGGAGGGAACAGTATATACGTCTATAGCGCTATATATATATCCTAATCTAAGGCAACCTAACATCTCGGATGCAATATTTGACTACATTCCTGGCCTGTCGAACCCTACTTCTCGGAGGGAACAGTATATACGTCTATAACGTTATATATCCTCACCGAAGGCAACCTGACATCTCGGATGTAATATTTGACAACATTCCAGGAGTGTCGGACCCTACGTCTCGGTGGTAACATTATATGCGTCTATAACGTTATATATCCTTATCTAAGGCAGCCTAACATCTCGGATGCAATATTTGACAACATTCCTAGCCTGTCGAACCCTACGTCTCGGTGGTAACATTACATGCCTCTATAACGGTATATTTCCTAATCTAAGGCAACCTAACATCTCGGATGCAATATTTGACAACATTCCTGGCCTGTCGAACCCTACTTCTCGGAGGGAACAGTATATATGTCTATAACGTCATATATCCTAACCTAAGGCAACCTAACATCTCGGATGTAACATTTGACAACATTCCAGGCATGTCGGTCCGTACGTCTCGGTGGTAACATTATATGCGTCTATAACGTTATATATCCTTATCTAAGGCAACCTAACATCTCGGATGCAATATTTGACAACATTCCTGGCCTGTCGAACCCTACTTCTCGGAGGGAACAGTATATACGCCTATAACGTTATATATCCTATCCTAAGGCAACCTAACGTCTCGGATGTAACATTTGACAACATTCCAGGCGTGTCGGTCCCTACGTCTCGGTGGTAAAATTACATGCGTCTATAACGGTATATTTCCTAATCTAAGGCAACCTAACATCTCGGATGCAATATTTGACAACATTCCTGGCCTGTCGAACCCTACTGCTCGGAGGGAACAGTATATACATCTATAACGGTATATATCCTAATCTAATGCAACCTAACATCTCGGATGAAATATGTGACAACATTCCTGGCCTGTCGAACCCTACTTCTCGGAGGGAACAGTATATACGTCTATAACGTCATATATCCTAACCTAAGGCAACCTAACATCTCGGATGTAACATTTGACAACATTCCAGGCTTGTCGGTCCCTACGTCTCGGTGGTAACATTATATGCGTCTATAACGTTATATATCCTTATCTAATGCAACCTAACATCTCGGATGCAATATTTGCCAACATTCCTGGCCTGTCGAACCCTACTTCTCGGAGGGAACAGTATATACGTCTATAACGGTATATTTCCTAATCTAAGGCAACCTAATATCTCGGATGCAATATGTGACAACATTCCTGGCCTGTCGAACCCTACTACTCGGAGGGAACAGTATATACGTCTATAACGTCATATATCCTAACCTAAGGCAACCTAACATCTCGGATGTAACATTTGACAACATTCCAGGCTTGTCGGTCCCTACGTCTCGGTGGTAACATTATATGCGTCTATAACGTTATATATCCTTATCTAATGCAACCTAACATCTCGGATGCAATATTTGCCAACATTCCTGGCCTGTCGAACCCTACTTCTCGGAGGGAACAGTATATACGTCTATAACGGTATATTTCCTAATCTAAGGCAACCTAACATCTCGGATGCAATATTTGACAATATTCCTTGCCTGTCGAACCCTACTTCTCGGAGGGAACAGTATATACGTCTATAACGTTATATATCCTAACCGAAGGCAACCTGACATCTCGGATGTAATATTCTACATCATTCAAGGCGTGTCGGACCCTACTTCTCGGTGGGAACATTATATGAGTCTATAACGTTGTATATCCTAATCTAAGGCAACCTATTATCTCAGACGTAATATTGTACAATATTCCTCTCGTGTCGGTGCATACTTTTCGGTGGGAATATTATATGCGTCCATAACGGTCGATATCGTAATCTAAGGCAATCTAACATCTCGGATGCAATATTTGACAACATTCCTTGCCTGTCGAACCCTACTTCTCGGAGGGAACAGTTTGTACGTCTATAACTTTATATATCCTAACCTAAGGCAACCTAACATCTCGGATGTAATATTCTACAACCTTCCAGGCGTGTCGGACCCTACTTCTCGGTGGCAACATTATATGCGTCTATAACGTTGCATATCCTAATCTAAGGCAACCTAACATCTCGGATGCAATATTTGACAACATTCCTGGCCTGTCGAACCCTACTGCTCGGAGGGAACTGTATATACGTCTATAACGGTATATATCCTAATCAAAGGCAACCTAACATCTCGGATGAAATATGTGACAACATTCCTGGCCTGTCGAACCCTACATCTCGGAGGGAACAGTATATACGTCTATAACGTCATATATCCTAACCTAAGGCAAGCTAACGTCTCGTATGTAACATTTGACAACATTCCAGGCGTGTCGGTCCCTACGTCTCGGTGGTAACATTACATGCGTCTATAACGGTATATTTCCTAATCTAAGGCAACCTAACATCTCGGATGCAATATTTGACAACATTCCTGGCCTGTCGAACCCTACTGCTCGGAGGGAACAGTATATACATCTATAACGGTATATATCCTAACCTAAGGCAACCTAACATCTCGGATGTAACATTTGACAACATTCCAGGCTTGTCGGTCCCTACGTCTCGGTGGTAACATTATATGCGTCTATAACGTTATATATCCTTATCTAATGCAACCTACCATCTCGGATGCAATATTTGACAACATTCCTGGCCTGTCGAACCCTACTTCTCGGAGGGAACAGTATATACGTCTATAACGTTGCATATCATAATCTAAGGCAACCTAACATCTCGGATGCAATATTTGACAACATTCCTGGCCTGTCGAACCCTACATCTCGGAGGGAACAGTATATACGTCTATAGCGCTATATATATATCCTAATCTAAGGCAACCTAACATCTCGGATGCAATATTTGACTACATTCCTGGCCTGTCGAACCCTACTTCTCGGAGGGAACAGTATATACGTCTATAACGTTATATATCCTCACCGAAGGCAACCTGACATCTCGGATGTAATATTTGACAACATTCCAGGAGTGTCGGACCCTACGTCTCGGTGGTAACATTATATGCGTCTATAACGTTATATATCCTTATCTAAGGCAGCCTAACATCTCGGATGCAATATTTGACAACATTCCTAGCCTGTCGAACCCTACGTCTCGGTGGTAACATTACATGCCTCTATAACGGTATATTTCCTAATCTAAGGCAACCTAACATCTCGGATGCAATATTTGACAACATTCCTGGCCTGTCGAACCCTACTTCTCGGAGGGAACAGTATATATGTCTATAACGTCATATATCCTAACCTAAGGCAACCTAACATCTCGGATGTAACATTTGACAACATTCCAGGCATGTCGGTCCGTACGTCTCGGTGGTAACATTATATGCGTCTATAACGTTATATATCCTTATCTAAGGCAACCTAACATCTCGGATGCAATATTTGACAACATTCCTGGCCTGTCGAACCCTACTTCTCGGAGGGAACAGTATATACGCCTATAACGTTATATATCCTATCTTAAGGCAACCTAACGTCTCGGATGTAACATTTGACAACATTCCAGGCGTGTCGGTCCCTACGTCTCGGTGGTAAAATTACATGCGTCTATAACGGTATATTTCCTAATCTAAGGCAACCTAACATCTCGGATGCAATATTTGACAACATTCCTGGCCTGTCGAACCCTACTGCTCGGAGGGAACAGTATATACATCTATAACGGTATATATCCTAATCTAATGCAACCTAACATCTCGGATGAAATATGTGACAACATTCCTGGCCTGTCGAACCCTACTTCTCGGAGGGAACAGTATATACGTCTATAACGTCATATATCCTAACCTAAGGCAACCTAACATCTCGGATGTAACATTTGACAACATTCCAGGCTTGTCGGTCCCTACGTCTCGGTGGTAACATTATATGCGTCTATAACGTTATATATCCTTATCTAATGCAACCTAACATCTCGGATGCAATATTTGCCAACATTCCTGGCCTGTCGAACCCTACTTCTCGGAGGGAACAGTATATACGTCTATAACGGTATATTTCCTAATCTAAGGCAACCTAATATCTCGGATGCAATATGTGACAACATTCCTGGCCTGTCGAACCCTACTACTCGGAGGGAACAGTATATACGTCTATAACGTCATATATCCTAACCTAAGGCAACCTAACATCTCGGATGTAACATTTGACAACATTCCAGGCTTGTCGGTCCCTACGTCTCGGTGGTAACATTATATGCGTCTATAACGTTATATATCCTTATCTAATGCAACCTAACATCTCGGATGCAATATTTGCCAACATTCCTGGCCTGTCGAACCCTACTTCTCGGAGGGAACAGTATATACGTCTATAACGGTATATTTCCTAATCTAAGGCAACCTAACATCTCGGATGCAATATTTGACAATATTCCTTGCCTGTCGAACCCTACTTCTCGGAGGGAACAGTATATACGTCTATAACGTTATATATCCTAACCGAAGGCAACCTGACATCTCGGATGTAATATTCTACATCATTCAAGGCGTGTCGGACCCTACTTCTCGGTGGGAACATTATATGAGTCTATAACGTTGTATATCCTAATCTAAGGCAACCTATTATCTCAGACGTAATATTGTACAATATTCCTCTCGTGTCGGTGCATACTTTTCGGTGGGAATATTATATGCGTCCATAACGGTCGATATCGTAATCTAAGGCAATCTAACATCTCGGATGCAATATTTGACAACATTCCTTGCCTGTCGAACCCTACTTCTCGGAGGGAACAGTATGTACGTCTATAACTTTATATATCCTAACCTAAGGCAACCTAACATCTCGGATGTAATATTCTACAACCTTCCAGGCGTGTCGGACCCTACTTCTCGGTGGTAACATTATATGCGTCTATAACGTTGCATATCCTAATCTAAGGCAACCTAACATCTCGGATGCAATATTTGACAACATTCCTGGCCTGTCGAACCCTACTGCTCGGAGGGAACTGTATATACGTCTATAACGGTATATATCCTAATCAAAGGCAACCTAACATCTCGGATGAAATATGTGACAACATTCCTGGCCTGTCGAACCCTACATCTCGGAGGGAACAGTATATACGCCTATAACGTTATATATCCTAACCTAAGGCAACCTAACATCTCGGATGTAATATTCTACAATCTTCCAGGCGTGTCGGACTCTACTTCTCGGTGGTAACATTATATGCGTCTATAACGTTGCATATCCTAATCTAAGGCAACCTAACATCTCGGATGCAATATTTGACAACATTCCTGGCCTGTCGAACCCTACATCTCGGAGGGAACAGTATATACGTCTATAGCGCTATATATATATCCTAATCTAAGGCAACCTAACATCTCGGATGCAATATTTGACTACATTCCTGGCCTGTCGAACCCTACTTCTCGGAGGGAACAGTATATACGTCTATAACGTTATATATCCTAACCGAAGGCAACCTGACATCTCGGATATATTATTCTACAACCTTCCAGGCGTGTCGGACCCTACTTCTCGGTGGTAACATTATATGCGTCTATAACGTTGCATATCCTTATCTAAGGCAGCCTAACATCTCGGATGCAATATTTGACAACATTCCTAGCCTGTCGAACCCTACGTCTCGGTGGTAACATTACATGCGTCTATAACGGTATATTTCCTAATCTAAGGCAACCTAACATCTCGGATGCAATATTTGACAACATTCCTGGCCTGTCGAACCCTACTTCTCGGAGGGAACAGTATATACGCCTATAACGTTATATATCCTATCCTAAGGCAACCTAACGTCTCGGATGTAACATTTGACAACATTCCAGGCGTGTCGGTCCCTACGTCTCGGTGGTAAAATTACATGCGTCTATAACGGTATATTTCCTAATCTAAGGCAACCTAACATCTCGGATGCAATATTTGACAACATTCCTGGCCTGTCGAACCCTACTGCTCGGAGGGAACAGTATATACATCTATAACGGTATATATCCTAATCTAATGCAACCTAACATCTCGGATGAAATATGTGACAACATTCCTGGCCTGTCGAACCCTACTTCTCGGAGGGAACAGTATATACGTCTATAACGTCATATATCCTAACCTAAGGCAACCTAACATCTCGGATGTAACATTTGACAACATTCCAGGCTTGTCGGTCCCTACGTCTCGGTGGTAACATTATATGCGTCTATAACGTTATATATCCTTATCTAATGCAACCTAACATCTCGGATGCAATATTTGCCAACATTCCTGGCCTGTCGAACCCTACTTCTCGGAGGGAACAGTATATACGTCTATAACGGTATATTTCCTAATCTAAGGCAACCTAATATCTCGGATGCAATATGTGACAACATTCCTGGCCTGTCGAACCCTACTACTCGGAGGGAACAGTATATACGTCTATAACGTCATATATCCTAACCTAAGGCAACCTAACATCTCGGATGTAACATTTGACAACATTCCAGGCTTGTCGGTCCCTACGTCTCGGTGGTAACATTATATGCGTCTATAACGTTATATATCCTTATCTAATGCAACCTAACATCTCGGATGCAATATTTGCCAACATTCCTGGCCTGTCGAACCCTACTTCTCGGAGGGAACAGTATATACGTCTATAACGGTATATTTCCTAATCTAAGGCAACCTAACATCTCGGATGCAATATTTGACAATATTCCTTGCCTGTCGAACCCTACTTCTCGGAGGGAACAGTATATACGTCTATAACGTTATATATCCTAACCGAAGGCAACCTGACATCTCGGATGTAATATTCTACATCATTCAAGGCGTGTCGGACCCTACTTCTCGGTGGGAACATTATATGAGTCTATAACGTTGTATATCCTAATCTAAGGCAACCTATTATCTCAGACGTAATATTGTACAATATTCCTCTCGTGTCGGTGCATACTTTTCGGTGGGAATATTATATGCGTCCATAACGGTCGATATCGTAATCTAAGGCAATCTAACATCTCGGATGCAATATTTGACAACATTCCTTGCCTGTCGAACCCTACTTCTCGGAGGGAACAGTATGTACGTCTATAACTTTATATATCCTAACCTAAGGCAACCTAACATCTCGGATGTAATATTCTACAACCTTCCAGGCGTGTCGGACCCTACTTCTCGGTGGTAACATTATATGCGTCTATAACGTTGCATATCCTAATCTAAGGCAACCTAACATCTCGGATGCAATATTTCACAACATTCCTGGCCTGTCGAACCCTACTGCTCGGAGGGAACTGTATATACGTCTATAACGGTATATATCCTAATCAAAGGCAACCTAACATCTCGGATGAAATATGTGACAACATTCCTGGCCTGTCGAACCCTACATCTCGGAGGGAACAGTATATACGCCTATAACGTTATATATCCTAACCTAAGGCAACCTAACATCTCGGATGTAATATTCTACAATCTTCCAGGCGTGTCGGACTCTACTTCTCGGTGGTAACATTATATGCGTCTATAACGTTGCATATCCTAATCTAAGGCAACCTAACATCTCGGATGCAATATTTGACAACATTCCTGGCCTGTCGAACCCTACATCTCGGAGGGAACAGTATATACGTCTATAGCGCTATATATATATCCTAATCTAAGGCAACCTAACATCTCGGATGCAATATTTGACTACATTCCTGGCCTGTCGAACCCTACTTCTCGGAGGGAACAGTATATACGTCTATAACGTTATATATCCTAACCGAAGGCAACCTGACATCTCGGATGTAATATTTGACAACATTCCAGGCGTGTCGGACCCTACGTCTCGGTGGTAACATTATATGCGTCTATAACGTTATATATCCTTATCTAAGGCAGCCTAACATCTCGGATGCAACATTTGACAACATTCCTAGCCTGTCGAACCCTACGTCTCGGTGGTAACATTACATGCGTCTATAACGGTATATTTCCTAATCTAAGGCAACCTGACATCTCGGATATAATATTCTACAACCTTCCAGGCGTGTCGGACCCTACTTCTCGGTGGTAACATTATATGCGTCTATAACGTTGCATATCCTTATCTAAGGCAGCCTAACATCTCGGATGCAATATTTGACAACATTCCTAGCCTGTCGAACCCTACGTCTCGGTGGTAACATTACATGCGTCTATAACGGTATATTTCCTAATCTAAGGCAACCTAACATCTCGGATGCAATATTTGACAACATTCCTGGCCTGTCGAACCCTACTTCTCGGAGGGAACAGTATATATGTCTATAACGTCATATATCCTAACCTAAGGCAACCTAACATCTCGGATGTAACATTTGACAACATTCCAGGCATGTCGGTCCGTACGTCTCGGTGGTAACATTATATGCGTCTATAACGTTATATATCCTTATCTAAGGCAACCTAACATCTCGGATGCAATATTTGACAACATTCCTGGCCTGTCGAACCCTACTTCTCGGAGGGAACAGTATATACGTCTATAACGGTATATTTCCTAATCTAAGGCAACCTAACATCTCGGATGCAATATTTGACAACATTCCTTGCCTGTCGGACCCTACTTCTCGGTGGGAACATTATATGAGTCTATAACGTTGTATATCCTAATCTAAGGCAACCTATTATCTCAGACGTAATATTGTACAATATTCCTCTCGTGTCGGTGCATACTTTTCGGTGGGAATATTATATGCGTCCATAACGGTCGATATCGTAATCTAAGGCAATCTAACATCTCGGATGCAATATTTGACAACATTCCTTGCCTGTCGAACCCTACTTCTCGGAGGGAACAGTATGTACGTCTATAACGTCATATATCCTAACCTAAGGCAAGCTAACGTCTCGGATGTAACATTTGACAACATTCCAGGCCTGTCGAAACCTACTGCTCGGAGGGAACAGTATATACGCCTATAACGTTATATATCCTATCCTAAGGCAACCTAACGTCTCGGATGTAACATTTGACAACATTCCAGGCGTGTCGGACCCTACGTCTCGGTGGTAACATTACATGCGTCTATAACGGTATATTTCCTAATCTAAGGCAACCTGACATCTCGGATATATTATTCTACAACCTTCCAGGCGTGTCGGACCCTACTTCTCGGTGGTAACATTATATGCGTCTATAACGTTGCATATCCTTATCTAAGGCAGCCTAACATCTCGGATGCAATATTTGACAACATTCCTAGCCTGTCGAACCCTACGTCTCGGTGGTAACATTACATGCGTCTATAACGGTATATTTCCTAATCTAAGGCAACCTAACATCTCGGATGCAATATTTGACAACATTCCTAGCCTGTCGAACCCTACTTCTCGGAGGGAACAGTATATATGTCTATAACGTCATATATCCTAACCTAAGGCAACCTAACATCTCGGATGTAACATTTGACAACATTCCAGGCATGTCGGTCCGTACGTCTCGGTGGTAACATTATATGCGTCTATAACGTTGCATATCCTAATCTATGGCAACCTAACATCTCGGATGCAATATTTGACAACATTCGTGGCCTGTCGAACCCTACATCTCGGAGGGAACAGTATATACGTCTATAGCGCTATATATATATCCTAATCTAAGGCAACCTAACATCTCGGATGCAATATTTGACTACATTCCTGGCCTGTCGAACCCTACTTCTCGGAGGGAACAGTATATACGTCTATAACGTTATATATCCTAACCGAAGGCAACCTGACATCTCGGATGTAATATTTGACAACATTCCAGGCGTGTCGGACCCTACGTCTCGGTGGTAACATTATATGCGTCTATAACGTTATATATCCTTATCTAAGGCAGCCTAACATCTCGGATGCAACATTTGACAACATTCCTAGCCTGTCGAACCCTACGTCTCGGTGGTAACATTACATGCGTCTATAACGGTATATTTCCTAATCTAAGGCAACCTGACATCTCGGATATATTATTCTACAACCTTCCAGGCGTGTCGGACCCTACTTCTCGGTGGTAACATTATATGCGTCTATAACGTTGCATATCCTTATCTAAGGCAGCCTAACATCTCGGATGCAATATTTGACAACATTCCTAGCCTGTCGAACCCTACGTCTCGGTGGTAACATTACATGCGTCTATAACGGTATATTTCCTAATCTAAGGCAACCTAACATCTCGGATGCAATATTTGACAACATTCCTGGCCTGTCGAACCCTACTTCTCGGAGGGAACAGTATATATGTCTATAACGTCATATATCCTAACCTAAGGCAACCTAACATCTCGGATGTAACATTTGACAACATTCCAGGCATGTCGGTCCGTACGTCTCGGTGGTAACATTATATGCGTCTATAACGTTATATATCCTTATCTAAGGCAACCTAACATCTCGGATGCAATATTTGACAACATTCCTGGCCTGTCGAACCCTACTTCTCGGAGGGAACAGTATATACGTCTATAACGGTATATTTCCTAATCTAAGGCAACCTAACATCTCGGATGCAATATTTGACAACATTCCTTGCCTGTCGGACCCTACTTCTCGGTGGGAACATTATATGAGTCTATAACGTTGTATATCCTAATCTAAGGCAACCTATTATCTCAGACGTAATATTGTACAATATTCCTCTCGTGTCGGTGCATACTTTTCGGTGGGAATATTATATGCGTCCATAACGGTCGATATCGTAATCTAAGGCAATCTAACATCTCGGATGCAATATTTGACAACATTCCTTGCCTGTCGAACCCTACTTCTCGGAGGGAACAGTATGTACGTCTATAACTTTATATATCCTAACCTAAGGCAACCTAACATCTCGGATGTAATATTCTACAACCTTCCAGGCGTGTCGGACCCTACTTCTCGGTGGTAACATTATATGCGTCTATAACGTTGCATATCCTAATCTAAGGCAACCTAACATCTCGGATGCAATATTTGACAACATTCCTGGCCTGTCGAACCCTACTGCTCGGAGGGAACTGTATATACGTCTATAACGGTATATATCCTAATCAAAGGCAACCTAACATCTCGGATGAAATATGTGACAACATTCCTGGCCTGTCGAACCCTACATCTCGGAGGGAACAGTATATACGTCTATAACGTCATATATCCTAACCTAAGGCAAGCTAACGTCTCGGATGTAACATTTGACAACATTCCAGGCGTGTCGGTCCGTACGTCTCGGTGGTAACATTATATGCGTCTATAACGTTGCATATCCTAATCTATGGCAACCTAACATCTCGGATGCAATATTTGACAACATTCGTGGCCTGTCGAACCCTACATCTCGGAGGGAACAGTATATACGTCTATAGCGCTATATATATATCCTAATCTAAGGCAACCTAACATCTCGGATGCAATATTTGACTACATTCCTGGCCTGTCGAACCCTACTTCTCGGAGGGAACAGTATATACGTCTATAACGTTATATATCCTAACCGAAGGCAACCTGACATCTCGGATGTAATATTTGACAACATTCCAGGCGTGTCGGACCCTACTTCTCGGTGGTAACATTATATGCGTCTATAACGTTGCATATCCTTATCTAAGGCAGCCTAACATCTCGGATGCAATATTTGACAACATTCCTAGCCTGTCGAACCCTACGTCTCGGTGGTAACATTACATGCGTCTATAACGGTATATTTCCTAATCTAAGGCAACCTAACATCTCGGATGCAATATTTGACAACATTCCTGGCCTGTCGAACCCTACTTCTCGGAGGGAACAGTATATATGTCTATAACGTCATATATCCTAAACTAAGGCAACCTAATATCTCGGATGTAACATTTGACAACATTCCAGGCATGTCGGTCCGTACGTCTCGGTGGTAACATTATATGCGTCTATAACGTTATATATCCTTATCTAAGGCAACCTAACATCTCGGATGCAATATTTGACAACATTCCTGGCCTGTCGAACCCTACTTCTCGGAGGGAACAGTATATACGTCTATAACGGTATATTTCCTAATCTAAGGCAACCTAACATCTCGGATGCAATATTTGACAACAGTCCTTGCCTGTCGAACCCTACTTCTCGGAGGGAACAGTATGTATGTCTATAACTTTATATATCCTAACCTAAGGCAACCTAACATCTCGGATGTAATATTCTACAACCTTCCAGGCGTGTCGGACCCTACTTCTCGGTGGTAACATTATATGCGTCTATAACGTTGCATATCCTAATCTAAGGCAACCTAACATCTCGGATGCAATATTTGACAACATTCCTTGCCTGTCGAACCCTACTTCTCGGAGGGAACAGTATGTACGTCTATAACGTTATATATCCTAACCTAAGGCAACCTAACATCTCGGATGTAATATTCTACAATCTTCCAGGCGTGTCGGACTCTACTTCTCGGTGGTAACATTATATGCGTCTATAACGTTGCATATCATAATCTAAGGCAACCTAACATCTCGGATGCAATATTTGACAACATTCCTGGCCTGTCGAACCCTACTGCTCGGAGGGAACAGTATATACGCCTATAACGTTATATATCCTATCCTAAGGCAACCTAACGTCTCGGATGTAACATTTGACAACATTCCAGGCGTGTCGGACCCTACGTCTCGGTGGTAACATTACATGCGTCTATAACGGTATATTTCCTAATCTAAGGCAACCTGACATCTCGGATATATTATTCTACAACCTTCCAGGCGTGTCGGACCCTACTTCTCGGTGGTAACATTATATGCGTCTATAACGTTGCATATCCTTATCTAAGGCAGCCTAACATCTCGGATGCAATATTTGACAACATTCCTAGCCTGTCGAACCCTACGTCTCGGTGGTAACATTACATGCGTCTATAACGGTATATTTCCTAATCTAAGGCAACCTAACATCTCGGATGCAATATTTGACAACATTCCTGGCCTGTCGAACCCTACTTCTCGGAGGGAACAGTATATATGTCTATAACGTCATATATCCTAACCTAAGGCAACCTAACATCTCGGATGTAACATTTGACAACATTCCAGGCATGTCGGTCCGTACGTCTCGGTGGTAACATTATATGCGTCTATAACGTTATATATCCTTATCTAAGGCAACCTAACATCTCGGATGCAATATTTGACAACATTCCTGGCCTGTCGAACCCTACTTCTCGGAGGGAACAGTATATACGTCTATAACGGTATATTTCCTAATCTAAGGCAACCTAACATCTCGGATGCAATATTTGACAACATTCCTTGCCTGTCGAACCCTACTTCTCGGAGGGAACAGTATGTATGTCTATAACTTTATATATCCTAACCTAAGGCAACCTAACATCTCGGATGAAATATGTGACAACATTCCTGGCCTGTCGAACCCTACATCTCGGAGGGAACAGTATATACGTCTATAACGTCATATATCCTAACCTAAGGCAAGCTAACGTCTCGGATGTAACATTTGACAACATTCCAGGCGTGTCGGTCCCTACGTCTCGGTGGTAACATTACATGCGTCTATAACTTTATATATCCTAACCTAAGGCAACCTAACATCTCGGATGTAATATTCTACAATCTTCCAGGCGTGTCGGACTCTACTTCTCGGTGGTAACATTATATGCGTCTATAACGTTGCATATCATAATCTAAGGCAACCTAACATCTCGGATGCAATATTTGACAACATTCCTTGCCTGTCGAACCCTACTTCTCGGAGGGAACAGTATATACGTCTATAACGTTATATATACTAACCGAAGGCAACCTGACATCTCGGATGTAATATTCTACATCATTCAAGGCGTGTCGGACCCTACTTCTCGGTGGGAACATTATATGAGTCTATAACGTTGTATATCCTAATCTAAGGCAACCTATTATCTCAGACGTAATATTGTACAATATTCCTCTCGTGTCGGTGCATACTTTTCGGTGGGAATATTATATGCGTCCATAACGGTCGATATCGTAATCTAAGGCAATCTAACATCTCGGATGCAATATTTGACAACATTCCTTGCCTGTCGAACCCTACTTCTCGGAGGGAACAGTATGTACGTCTATAACTTTATATATCCTAACCTAAGGCAACCTAACATCTCGGACGTAATATTCTACAACCTTCCAGGCGTGTCGGACCCTACTTCTCGGTGGTAACATTATATGCGTCTATAACGTTGCATATCCTAATCTAAGGCAACCGAACATCTCGGATGCAATATTTGACAACATTCCTGGCCTGTCGAACCCTACTGCTCGGAGGGAACTGTATGTACGTCTATAACGTTATTTATCCTAACCTAAGGCAACCTAACATCTCGGATGTAATATTCTACAATCTTCCAGGCGTGTCGGACTCTACTTCTCGGTGGTAACATTATGTGCGTCTATAACGTTGCATATCATAATCTAAGGCAACCTAACATCTCGGATGCAATATTTGACAACATTCCTTGCCTGTCGAACCCTACTTCTCGGAGGGAACAGTATATACGTCTATAACGTTATATATCCTAACCGAAGGCAACCTGACATCTCGGATGTAATATTCTACATCATTCAAGGCGTGTCGGACCCTACTTCTCGGTGGGAACATTATATGAGTCTATAACGTTGTATATCCTAATCTAAGGCAACCTATTATCTCAGACGTAATATTGTACAATATTCCTCTCGTGTCGGTGCATACTTTTCGGTGGGAATATTATATGCGTCCATAACGGTCGATATCGTAATCTAAGGCAATCTAACATCTCGGATGCAATATTTGACAACATTCCTTGCCTGTCGAAACCTACTTCTCGGAGGGAACAGTATGTACGTCTATAACTTTATATATCCTAACCTAAGGCAACCTAACATCTCGGATGTAATATTCTACAACCTTCCAGGCGTGTCGGACCCTACTTCTCGGTGGTAACATTATATGCGTCTATAACGTTGCATATCCTAATCTAAGGCAACCTAACATCTCGGATGCAATATTTGACAACATTCCTTGCCTGTCGAACCCTACTTCTCGGAGGGAACAGTATGTATGTCTATAACTTTATATATCCTAACCTAAGGCAACCTAACATCTCGGATGAAATATGTGACAACATTCCTGGCCTGTCGAACCCTACATCTCGGAGGGAACAGTATATACGTCTATAACGTCATATATCCTAACCTAAGGCAAGCTAACGTCTCGGATGTAACATTTGACAACATTCCAGGCGTGTCGGTCCCTACGTCTCGGTGGTAACATTACATGCGTCTATAACTTTATATATCCTAACCTAAGGCAACCTAACATCTCGGATGTAATATTCTACAATCTTCCAGGCGTGTCGGACTCTACTTCTCGGTGGTAACATTATATGCGTCTATAACGTTGCATATCATAATCTAAGGCAACCTAACATCTCGGATGCAATATTTGACAACATTCCTTGCCTGTCGAACCCTACTTCTCGGAGGGAACAGTATATACGTCTATAACGTTATATATACTAACCGAAGGCAACCTGACATCTCGGATGTAATATTCTACATCATTCAAGGCGTGTCGGACCCTACTTCTCGGTGGGAACATTATATGAGTCTATAACGTTGTATATCCTAATCTAAGGCAACCTATTATCTCAGACGTAATATTGTACAATATTCCTCTCGTGTCGGTGCATACTTTTCGGTGGGAATATTATATGCGTCCATAACGGTCGATATCGTAATCTAAGGCAATCTAACATCTCGGATGCAATATTTGACAACATTCCTTGCCTGTCGAACCCTACTTCTCGGAGGGAACAGTATGTACGTCTATAACTTTATATATCCTAACCTAAGGCAACCTAACATCTCGGACGTAATATTCTACAACCTTCCAGGCGTGTCGGACCCTACTTCTCGGTGGTAACATTATATGCGTCTATAACGTTGCATATCCTAATCTAAGGCAACCGAACATCTCGGATGCAATATTTGACAACATTCCTGGCCTGTCGAACCCTACTGCTCGGAGGGAACTGTATGTACGTCTATAACGTTATTTATCCTAACCTAAGGCAACCTAACATCTCGGATGTAATATTCTACAATCTTCCAGGCGTGTCGGACTCTACTTCTCGGTGGTAACATTATGTGCGTCTATAACGTTGCATATCATAATCTAAGGCAACCTAACATCTCGGATGCAATATTTGACAACATTCCTTGCCTGTCGAACCCTACTTCTCGGAGGGAACAGTATATACGTCTATAACGTTATATATCCTAACCGAAGGCAACCTGACATCTCGGATGTAATATTCTACATCATTCAAGGCGTGTCGGACCCTACTTCTCGGTGGGAACATTATATGAGTCTATAACGTTGTATATCCTAATCTAAGGCAACCTATTATCTCAGACGTAATATTGTACAATATTCCTCTCGTGTCGGTGCATACTTTTCGGTGGGAATATTATATGCGTCCATAACGGTCGATATCGTAATCTAAGGCAATCTAACATCTCGGATGCAATATTTGACAACATTCCTTGCCTGTCGAAACCTACTTCTCGGAGGGAACAGTATGTACGTCTATAACTTTATATATCCTAACCTAAGGCAACCTAACATCTCGGATGTAATATTCTACAACCTTCCAGGCGTGTCGGACCCTACTTCTCGGTGGTAACATTATATGCGTCTATAACGTTGCATATCCTAATCTAAGGCAACCTAACATCTCGGATGCAATATTTGACAACATTCCTGGCCTGTCGAACCCTACTGCTCGGAGGGAACTGTATATACGTCTATAACGGTATATATCCTAATCAAAGGCAACCTAACATCTCGGATGAAATATGTGACAACATTCCTGGCCTGTCGAACCCTACATCTCGGAGGGAACAGTATATACGCCTATAACGTTATATATCCTAACCTAAGGCAACCTAACATCTCGGATGTAATATTCTACAATCTTCCAGGCGTGTCGGACTCTACTTCTCGGTGGTAACATTATATGCGTCTATAACGTTGCATATCCTAATCTAAGGCAACCTAACATCTCGGATGCAATATTTGACAACATTCCTGGCCTGTCGAACCCTACATCTCGGAGGGAACAGTATATACGTCTATAGCGCTATATATATATCCTAATCTAAGGCAACCTAACATCTCGGATGCAATATTTGACTACATTCCTGGCCTGTCGAACCCTACTTCTCGGAGGGAACAGTATATACGTCTATAACGTTATATATCCTAACCGAAGGCAACCTGACATCTCGGATGTAATATTTGACAACATTCCAGGCGTGTCGGACCCTACGTCTCGGTGGTAACATTATATGCGTCTATAACGTTATATATCCTTATCTAAGGCAGCCTAACATCTCGGATGCAACATTTGACAACATTCCTAGCCTGTCGAACCCTACGTCTCGGTGGTAACATTACATGCGTCTATAACGGTATATTTCCTAATCTAAGGCAACCTGACATCTCGGATATATTATTCTACAACCTTCCAGGCGTGTCGGACCCTACTTCTCGGTGGTAACATTATATGCGTCTATAACGTTGCATATCCTTATCTAAGGCAGCCTAACATCTCGGATGCAATATTTGACAACATTCCTAGCCTGTCGAACCCTACGTCTCGGTGGTAACATTACATGCGTCTATAACGGTATATTTCCTAATCTAAGGCAACCTAACATCTCGGATGCAATATTTGACAACATTCCTGGCCTGTCGAACCCTACTTCTCGGAGGGAACAGTATATATGTCTATGACGTCATATATCCTAACCTAAGGCAACCTAACATCTCGGATGTAACATTTGACAACATTCCAGGCATGTCGGTCCGTACGTCTCGGTGGTAACATTATATGCGTCTATAACGTTATATATCCTTATCTAAGGCAACCTAACATCTCGGATGCAATATTTGACAACATTCCTGGCCTGTCGAACCCTACTTCTCGGAGGGAACAGTATATACGTCTATAACGGTATATTTCCTAATCTAAGGCAACCTAACATCTCGGATGCAATATTTGACAACATTCCTTGCCTGTCGGACCCTACTTCTCGGTGGGAACATTATATGAGTCTATAACGTTGTATATCCTAATCTAAGGCAACCTATTATCTCAGACGTAATATTGTACAATATTCCTCTCGTGTCGGTGCATACTTTTCGGTGGGAATATTATATGCGTCCATAACGGTCGATATCGTAATCTAAGGCAATCTAACATCTCGGATGCAATATTTGACAACATTCCTTGCCTGTCGAACCCTACTTCTCGGAGGGAACAGTATGTACGTCTATAACTTTATATATCCTAACCTAAGGCAACCTAACATCTCGGATGTAATATTCTACAACCTTCCAGGCGTGTCGGACCCTACTTCTCGGTGGTAACATTATATGCGTCTATAACGTTGCATATCCTAATCTAAGGCAACCTAACATCTCGGATGCAATATTTGACAACATTCCTGGCCTGTCGAACCCTACTGCTCGGAGGGAACTGTATATACGTCTATAACGGTATATATCCTAATCAAAGGCAACCTAACATCTCGGATGAAATATGTGACAACATTCCTGGCCTGTCGAACCCTACATCTCGGAGGGAACAGTATATACGCCTATAACGTTATATATCCTAACCTAAGGCAACCTAACATCTCGGATGTAATATTCTACAATCTTCCAGGCGTGTCGGACTCTACTTCTCGGTGGTAACATTATATGCGTCTATAACGTTGCATATCCTAATCTAAGGCAACCTAACATCTCGGATGCAATATTTGACAACATTCCTGGCCTGTCGAACCCTACATCTCGGAGGGAACAGTATATACGTCTATAGCGCTATATATATATCCTAATCTAAGGCAACCTAACATCTCGGATGCAATATTTGACTACATTCCTGGCCTGTCGAACCCTACTTCTCGGAGGGAACAGTATATACGTCTATAACGTTATATATCCTAACCGAAGGCAACCTGACATCTCGGATGTAATATTTGACAACATTCCAGGCGTGTCGGACCCTACGTCTCGGTGGTAACATTATATGCGTCTATAACGTTATATATCCTTATCTAAGGCAGCCTAACATCTCGGATGCAACATTTGACAACATTCCTAGCCTGTCGAACCCTACGTCTCGGTGGTAACATTACATGCGTCTATAACGGTATATTTCCTAATCTAAGGCAACCTGACATCTCGGATATATTATTCTACAACCTTCCAGGCGTGTCGGACCCTACTTCTCGGTGGTAACATTATATGCGTCTATAACGTTGCATATCCTTATCTAAGGCAGCCTAACATCTCGGATGCAATATTTAACAACATTCCTAGCCTGTCGAACCCTACGTCTCGGTGGTAACATTACATGCGTCTATAACGGTATATTTCCTAATCTAAGGCAACCTAACATCTCGGATGCAATATTTGACAACATTCCTGGCCTGTCGAACCCTACTTCTCGGAGGGAACAGTATATATGTCTATGACGTCATATATCCTAACCTAAGGCAACCTAACATCTCGGATGTAACATTTGACAACATTCCAGGCATGTCGGTCCGTACGTCTCGGTGGTAACATTATATGCGTCTATAACGTTATATATCCTTATCTAAGGCAACCTAACATCTCGGATGCAATATTTGACAACATTCCTGGCCTGTCGAACCCTACTTCTCGGAGGGAACAGTATATACGTCTATAACGGTATATTTCCTAATCTAAGGCAACCTAACATCTCGGATGCAATATTTGACAACATTCCTTGCCTGTCGGACCCTACTTCTCGGTGGGAACATTATATGAGTCTATAACGTTGTATATCCTAATCTAAGGCAACCTATTATCTCAGACGTAATATTGTACAATATTCCTCTCGTGTCGGTGCATACTTTTCGGTGGGAATATTATATGCGTCCATAACGGTCGATATCGTAATCTAAGGCAATCTAACATCTCGGATGCAATATTTGACAACATTCCTTGCCTGTCGAACCCTACTTCTCGGAGGGAACAGTATGTACGTCTATAACTTTATATATCCTAACCTAAGGCAACCTAACATCTCGGATGTAATATTCTACAACCTTCCAGGCGTGTCGGACCCTACTTCTCGGTGGTAACATTATATGCGTCTATAACGTTGCATATCCTAATCTAAGGCAACCTAACATCTCGGATGCAATATTTGACAACATTCCTGGCCTGTCGAACCCTACTGCTCGGAGGGAACTGTATATACGTCTATAACGGTATATATCCTAATCAAAGGCAACCTAACATCTCGGATGAAATATGTGACAACATTCCTGGCCTGTCGAACCCTACATCTCGGAGGGAACAGTATATACGTCTATAACGTCATATATCCTAACCTAAGGCAAGCTAACGTCTCGGATGTAACATTTGACAACATTCCAGGCGTGTCGGTCCCTACGTCTCGGTGGTAACATTACATGCGTCTATAACTTTATATATCCTAACCTAAGGCAACCTAACATCTCGGATGTAATATTCTACAACCTTCCAGGCGTGTCGGACCCTACTTCTCGGTGGTAACATTATATGCGTCTATAACGTTGCATATCCTAATCTAAGGCAACCTAACATCTCGGATGCAATATTTGACAACATTCCTTGCCTGTCGAACCCTACTTCTCGGAGGGAACAGTATGTACGTCTATAACGTTATATATCCTAACCTAAGGCAACCTAACATCTCGGATGTAATATTCTACAATCTTCCAGGCGTGTCGGACTCTACTTCTCGGTGGTAACATTATATGCGTCTATAACGTTGCATATCATAATCTAAGGCAACCTAACATCTCGGATGCAATATTTGACAACATTCCTTGCCTGTCGAACCCTACTTCTCGGAGGGAACAGTATATACGTCTATAACGTTATATATACTAACCGAAGGCAACCTGACATCTCGGATGTAATATTCTACATCATTCAAGGCGTGTCGGACACTACTTCTCGGTGGGAACATTATATGAGTCTATAACGTTGTATATCCTAATCTAAGGCAACCTATTATCTCAGACGTAATATTGTACAATATTCCTCTCGTGTCGGTGCATACTTTTCGGTGGGAATATTATATGCGTCCATAACGGTCGATATCGTAATCTAAGGCAATCTAACATCTCGGATGCAATATTTGACAACATTCCTTGCCTGTCGAACCCTACTTCTCGGAGGGAACAGTATGTACGTCTATAACTTTATATATCCTAACCTAAGGCAACCTAACATATCGGATGTAATATTCTACAACCTTCCAGGCGTGTCGGACCCTACTTCTCGGTGGTAACATTATATGCGTCTATAACGTTGCATATCCTAATCTAAGGCAACCTAACATCTCGGATGCAATATTTGACAACATTCCTGGCCTGTCGAACCCTACTGCTCGGAGGGAACTGTATATACGTCTATAACGGTATATATCCTAATCAAAGGCAACCTAACATCTCGGATGAAATATGTGACAACATTCCTGGCCTGTCGAACCCTACATCTCGGAGGGAACAGTATATACGTCTATAACGTCATATATCCTAACCTAAGGCAAGCTAACGTCTCGGATGTAACATTTGACAACATTCCAGGCGTGTCGGTCCCTACGTCTCGGTGGTAACATTACATGCGTCTATAACGGTATATTTCCTAATCTAAGGCAACCTAACATCTCGGATGCTATATTTGACAACATTCCTGGCCTGTCGAACCCTACTGCTCGGAGGGTACAGTATATACATCTATAACGGTATATATCCTAATCTAAGGCACCCTAACATCTCGGATGAAATATGTGACAACATTCCTGGCCTGTCGAACCCTACTTCTCGGAGGGAACAGTATATACGTCTATAACGTCATATATCCTAACCTAAGGCAACCTAACATCTCGGATGTAACATTTGACAACATTCCAGGCTTGTCGGTCCCTACGTCTCGGTGGTAACATTATATGCGTCTATAACGTTATATATCCTTATCTAATGCAACCTACCATCTCGGATGCAATATTTGACAACATTCCTGGCCTGTCGAACCCTACTTCTCGGAGGGAACAGTATATACGTCTATAACGTTGCATATCATAATCGAAGGCAACCTAACATCTCGGATGCAATATTTGACAACATTCCTGGCCTGTCGAACCCTACATCTCGGAGGGAACAGTATATACGTCTATAGCGCTATATATATATCCTAATCTAAGGCAACCTAACATCTCGGATGCAATATTTGACTACATTCCTGGCCTGTCGAACCCTACTTCTCGGAGGGAACAGTATATACGTCTATAACGTTATATATCCTAACCGAAGGCAACCTGACATCTCGGATGTAATATTTGACAACATTCCAGGAGTGTCGGACCCTATGTCTCGGTGGTAACATTATATGCGTCTATAACGTTATATATCCTTATCTAAGGCAGCCTAACATCTCGGATGCAATATTTGACAACATTCCTAGCCTGTCGAACCCTACGTCTCGGTGGTAACATTACATGCGTCTATAACGGTATATTTCCTAATCTAAGGCAACCTAACATCTCGGATGCAATATTTGACAACATTCCTGGCCTGTCGAACCCTACTTCTCGGAGGGAACAGTATATATGTCTATAACGTCATATATCCTAACCTAAGGCAACCTAACATCTCGGATGTAACATTTGACAACATTCCAGGCATGTCGGACCGTACGTCTCGGTGGTAACATTATATGCGTCTATAACGTTATATATCCTTATCTAAGGCAACCTAACATCTCGGATGCAATATTTGACAACATTCCTGGCCTGTCGAACCCTACTTCTCGGAGGGAACAGTATATACGCCTATAACGTTATATATCCTAGCCTAAGGCAACCTAACGTCTCGGATGTAACATTTGACAACATTCCAGGCGTGTCGGTCCCTACGTCTCGGTGGTAACATTACATGCGTCTATAACGGTATATTTCCTAATCTAAGGCAACCTAACATCTCGGATGCAATATTTGACAACATTCCTGGCCTGTCGAACCCTACTGCTCGGAGGGAACAGTATATACATCTATAACGGTATATATCCTAATCTAAGGCAACCTAACATCTCGGATGAAATATGTGACAACATTCCTGGCCTGTCGAACCCTACTTCTCGGAGGGAACAGTATATACGTCTATAACGTCATATATCCTAACCTAAGGCAACCTAACATCTCGGATGTAACATTTGACAACATTCCAGGCTTGTCGGTCCCTACGTCTCGGTGGTAACATTATATGCGTCTATAACGTTATATATCCTTATCTAATGCAACCTAACATCTCGGATGCAATATTTGACAACAATCCTGTCCTGTCGAACCCTACTTCTCGGAGGGAACAGTATATACGTCTATAACGGTATATTTCCTAATCTAAGGCAACCTAACATCTCGGATGCAATATTTGACAATATTCCTTGCCTGTCGAACCCTACTTCTCGGAGGGAACAGTATGTACGTCTATAACTTTATATATCCTAACCTAAGGCAACCTAACATCTCGGATGTAATATTTGACAACATTCCAGGCGTGTCGGACCCTACGTCTCGGTGGTAACATTATATGCGTCTATAACGTTATATATCCTTATCTAAGGCAGCCTAACATCTCGGATGCAACATTTGACAACATTCCTAGCCTGTCGAACCCTACGTCTCGGTGGTAACATTACATGCGTCTATAACGGTATATTTCCTAATCTAAGGCAACCTGACATCTCGGATATATTATTCTACAACCTTCCAGGCGTGTCGGACCCTACTTCTCGGTGGTAACATTATATGCGTCTATAACGTTGCATATCCTTATCTAAGGCAGCCTAACATCTCGGATGCAATATTTGACAACATTCCTAGCCTGTCGAACCCTACGTCTCGGTGGTAACATTACATGCGTCTATAACGGTATATTTCCTAATCTAAGGCAACCTAACATCTCGGATGCAATATTTGACAACATTCCTGGCCTGTCGAACCCTACTGCTCGGAGGGAACAGTATATACATCTATAACGGTATATATCCTAATCTAAGGCAACCTAACATCTCGGATGAAATATGTGACAACATTCCTGGCCTGTCGAACCCTACTTCTCGGAGGGAACAGTATATACGTCTATAACGTCATATATCCTAACCTAAGGCAACCTAACATCTCGGATGTAACATTTGACAACATTCCAGGCTTGTCGGTCCCTACGTCTCGGTGGTAACATTATATGCGTCTATAACGTTATATATCCTTATCTAATGCAACCTAACATCTCGGATGCAATATTTGACAACATTCCTGGCCTGTCGAACCCTACTTCTCGGGGGGAACAGTATATACGTCTATAACGGTATATTTCCTAATCTAAGGCAACCTAACATCTCGGATGCAATATTTGACAATATTCCTTGCCTGTCGAACCCTACTTCTCGGAGGGAATAGTATGTACTTCTATAACTTTATATATCCTAACCTAAGGCAACCTAACATCTCGGATGTAATATTCTACAACCTTCCAGGCGTGTCGGACCCTACTTCTCGGTGGTAACATTATATGCGTCTATAACGTTGCATATCCTAATCTAAGGCAACCTAACATCTCGGATGCAATATTTGACAACATTCCTGGCCTGTCGAACCCTACTGCTCGGAGGGAACTGTATATACGTCTATAACGGTATATATCCTAATCAAAGGCAACCTAACATCTCGGATGAAATATGTGACAACATTCCTGGCCTGTCGAACCCTACATCTCGGAGGGAACAGTATATACGTCTATAACGTCATATATCCTAACCTAAGGCAAGCTAACGTCTCGGATGTAACATTTGACAACATTCCAGGCGTGTCGGTCCCTACGTCTCGGTGGTAACATTACATGCGTCTATAACTTTATATATCCTAACCTAAGGCAACCTAACATCTCGGATGTAATATTCTACAACCTTCCAGGCGTGTCGGACCCTACTTCTCGGTGGTAACATTATATGCGTCTATAACGTTGCATATCCTAATCTAAGGCAACCTAACATCTCGGATGCAATATTTGACAACATTCCTTGCCTGTCGAACCCTACTTCTCGGAGGGAACAGTATGTACGTCTATAACGTTATATATCCTAACCTAAGGCAACCTAACATCTCGGATGTAATATTCTACAATCTTCCAGGCGTGTCGGACTCTACTTCTCGGTGGTAACATTATATGCGTCTATAACGTTGCATATCATAATCTAAGGCAACCTAACATCTCGGATGCAATATTTGACAACATTCCTTGCCTGTCGAACCCTACTTCTCGGAGGGAACAGTATATACGTCTATAACGTTATATATACTAACCGAAGGCAACCTGACATCTCGGATGTAATATTCTACATCATTCAAGGCGTGTCGGACCCTACTTCTCGGTGGGAACATTATATGAGTCTATAACGTTGTATATCCTAATCTAAGGCAACCTATTATCTCAGACGTAATATTGTACAATATTCCTCTCGTGTCGGTGCATACTTTTCGGTGGGAATATTATATGCGTCCATAACGGTCGATATCGTAATCTAAGGCAATCTAACATCTCGGATGCAATATTTGACAACATTCCTTGCCTGTCGAACCCTACTTCTCGGAGGGAACAGTATGTACGTCTATAACTTTATATATCCTAACCTAAGGCAACCTAACATATCGGATGTAATATTCTACAACCTTCCAGGCGTGTCGGACCCTACTTCTCGGTGGTAACATTATATGCGTCTATAACGTTGCATATCCTAATCTAAGGCAACCTAACATCTCGGATGCAATATTTGACAACATTCCTGGCCTGTCGAACCCTACTGCTCGGAGGGAACTGTATATACGTCTATAACGGTATATATCCTAATCAAAGGCAACCTAACATCTCGGATGAAATATGTGACAACATTCCTGGCCTGTCGAACCCTACATCTCGGAGGGAACAGTATATACGTCTATAACGTCATATATCCTAACCTAAGGCAAGCTAACGTCTCGGATGTAACATTTGACAACATTCCAGGCGTGTCGGTCCCTACGTCTCGGTGGTAACATTACATGCGTCTATAACGGTATATTTCCTAATCTAAGGCAACCTAACATCTCGGATGCTATATTTGACAACATTCCTGGCCTGTCGAACCCTACTGCTCGGAGGGTACAGTATATACATCTATAACGGTATATATCCTAATCTAAGGCACCCTAACATCTCGGATGAAATATGTGACAACATTCCTGGCCTGTCGAACCCTACTTCTCGGAGGGAACAGTATATACGTCTATAACGTCATATATCCTAACCTAAGGCAACCTAACATCTCGGATGTAACATTTGACAACATTCCAGGCTTGTCGGTCCCTACGTCTCGGTGGTAACATTATATGCGTCTATAACGTTATATATCCTTATCTAATGCAACCTACCATCTCGGATGCAATATTTGACAACATTCCTGGCCTGTCGAACCCTACTTCTCGGAGGGAACAGTATATACGTCTATAACGTTGCATATCATAATCTAAGGCAACCTAACATCTCGGATGCAATATTTGACAACATTCCTGGCCTGTCGAACCCTACATCTCGGAGGGAACAGTATATACGTCTATAGCGCTATATATATATCCTAATCTAAGGCAACCTAACATCTCGGATGCAATATTTGACTACATTCCTGGCCTGTCGAACCCTACTTCTCGGAGGGAACAGTATATACGTCTATAACGTTATATATCCTAACCGAAGGCAACCTGACATCTCGGATGTAATATTTGACAACATTCCAGGAGTGTCGGACCCTACGTCTCGGTGGTAACATTATATGCGTCTATAACGTTATATATCCTTATCTAAGGCAGCCTAACATCTCGGATGCAATATTTGACAACATTCCTAGCCTGTCGAACCCTACGTCTCGGTGGTAACATTACATGCGTCTATAACGGTATATTTCCTAATCTAAGGCAACCTAACATCTCGGATGCAATATTTGACAACATTCCTGGCCTGTCGAACCCTACTTCTCGGAGGGAACAGTATATATGTCTATAACGTCATATATCCTAACCTAAGGCAACCTAACATCTCGGATGTAACATTTGACAACATTCCAGGCATGTCGGACCGTACGTCTCGGTGGTAACATTATATGCGTCTATAACGTTATATATCCTTATCTAAGGCAACCTAACATCTCGGATGCAATATTTGACAACATTCCTGGCCTGTCGAACCCTACTTCTCGGAGGGAACAGTATATACGCCTATAACGTTATATATCCTAGCCTAAGGCAACCTAACGTCTCGGATGTAACATTTGACAACATTCCAGGCGTGTCGGTCCCTACGTCTCGGTGGTAACATTACATGCGTCTATAACGGTATATTTCCTAATCTAAGGCAACCTAACATCTCGGATGCAATATTTGACAACATTCCTGGCCTGTCGAACCCTACTGCTCGGAGGGAACAGTATATACATCTATAACGGTATATATCCTAATCTAAGGCAACCTAACATCTCGGATGAAATATGTGACAACATTCCTGGCCTGTCGAACCCTACTTCTCGGAGGGAACAGTATATACGTCTATAACGTCATATATCCTAACCTAAGGCAACCTAACATCTCGGATGTAACATTTGACAACATTCCAGGCTTGTCGGTCCCTACGTCTCGGTGGTAACATTATATGCGTCTATAACGTTATATATCCTTATCTAATGCAACCTAACATCTCGGATGCAATATTTGACAACAATCCTGTCCTGTCGAACCCTACTTCTCGGAGGGAACAGTATATACGTCTATAACGGTATATTTCCTAATCTAAGGCAACCTAACATCTCGGATGCAATATTTGACAATATTCCTTGCCTGTCGAACCCTACTTCTCGGAGGGAACAGTATGTACGTCTATAACTTTATATATCCTAACCTAAGGCAACCTAACATCTCGGATGTAATATTTGACAACATTCCAGGCGTGTCGGACCCTACGTCTCGGTGGTAACATTATATGCGTCTATAACGTTATATATCCTTATCTAAGGCAGCCTAACATCTCGGATGCAACATTTGACAACATTCCTAGCCTGTCGAACCCTACGTCTCGGTGGTAACATTACATGCGTCTATAACGGTATATTTCCTAATCTAAGGCAACCTGACATCTCGGATATATTATTCTACAACCTTCCAGGCGTGTCGGACCCTACTTCTCGGTGGTAACATTATATGCGTCTATAACGTTGCATATCCTTATCTAAGGCAGCCTAACATCTCGGATGCAATATTTGACAACATTCCTAGCCTGTCGAACCCTACGTCTCGGTGGTAACATTACATGCGTCTATAACGGTATATTTCCTAATCTAAGGCAACCTAACATCTCGGATGCAATATTTGACAACATTCCTGGCCTGTCGAACCCTACTGCTCGGAGGGAACAGTATATACATCTATAACGGTATATATCCTAATCTAAGGCAACCTAACATCTCGGATGAAATATGTGACAACATTCCTGGCCTGTCGAACCCTACTTCTCGGAGGGAACAGTATATACGTCTATAACGTCATATATCCTAACCTAAGGCAACCTAACATCTCGGATGTAACATTTGACAACATTCCAGGCTTGTCGGTCCCTACGTCTCGGTGGTAACATTATATGCGTCTATAACGTTATATATCCTTATCTAATGCAACCTAACATCTCGGATGCAATATTTGACAACATTCCTGGCCTGTCGAACCCTACTTCTCGGGGGGAACAGTATATACGTCTATAACGGTATATTTCCTAATCTAAGGCAACCTAACATCTCGGATGCAATATTTGACAATATTCCTTGCCTGTCGAACCCTACTTCTCGGAGGGAATAGTATGTACTTCTATAACTTTATATATCCTAACCTAAGGCAACCTAACATCTCGGATGTAATATTCTACAACCTTCCAGGCGTGTCGGACCCTACTTCTCGGTGGTAACATTATATGCGTCTATAACGTTGCATATCCTAATCTAAGGCAACCTAACATCTCGGATGCAATATTTGACAACATTCCTGGCCTGTCGAACCCTACTGCTCGGAGGGAACTGTATATACGTCTATAACGGTATATATCCTAATCAAAGGCAACCTAACATCTCGGATGAAATATGTGACAACATTCCTGGCCTGTCGAACCCTACATCTCGGAGGGAACAGTATATACGCCTATAACGTTATATATCCTAACCTAAGGCAACCTAACATCTCGGATGTAATATTCTACAATCTTCCAGGCGTGTCGGACTCTACTTCTCGGTGGTAACATTATATGCGTCTATAACGTTGCATATCCTAATCTAAGGCAACCTAACATCTCGGATGCAATATTTGACAACATTCCTGGCCTGTCGAACCCTACATCTCGGAGGGAACAGTATATACGTCTATAGCGCTATATATATACCCTAATCTAAGGCAACCTAACATCTCGGATGCAATATTTGACTACATTCCTGGCCTGTCGAACCCTACTTCTCGGAGGGAACAGTATATACGTCTATAACGTTACATATCCTAACCGAAGGCAACCTGACATCTCGGATGTAATATTTGACAACATTCCAGGCGTGTCGGACCCTACGTCTCGGTGGTAACATTATATGCGTCTATAACGTTATATATCCTTATCTAAGGCAGCCTAACATCTCGGATGCAACATTTGACAACATTCCTAGCCTGTCGAACCCTACGTCTCGGTGGTAACATTACATGCGTCTATAACGGTATATTTCCTAATCTAAGGCAACCTGACATCTCGGATATATTATTCTACAACCTTCCAGGCGTGTCGGACCCTACTTCTCGGTGGTAACATTATATGCGTCTATAACGTTGCATATCCTTATCTAAGGCAGCCTAACATCTCGGATGCAATATTTGACAACATTCCTAGCCTGTCGAACCCTACGTCTCGGTGGTAACATTACATGCGTCTATAACGGTATATTTCCTAATCTAAGGCAACCTAACATCTCGGATGCAATATTTGACAACATTCCTGGCCTGTCGAACCCTACTTCTCGGAGGGAACAGTATATATGTCTATAACGTCATATATCCTAACCTAAGGCAACCTAACATCTCGGATGTAACATTTGACAACATTCCAGGCATGTCGGTCCGTACGTCTCGGTGGTAACATTATATGCGTCTATAACGTTATATATCCTTATCTAAGGCAACCTAACATCTCGGATGCAATATTTGACAACATTCCTGGCCTGTCGAACCCTACTTCTCGGAGGGAACAGTATATACGTCTATAACGGTATATTTCCTAATCTAAGGCAACCTAACATCTCGGATGCAATATTTGACAACATTCCTTGCCTGTCGGACCCTACTTCTCGGTGGGAACATTATATGAGTCTATAACGTTGTATATCCTAATCTAAGGCAACCTATTATCTCAGACGTAATATTGTACAATATTCCTCTCGTGTCGGTGCATACTTTTCGGTGGGAATATTATATGCGTCCATAACGGTCGATATCGTAATCTAAGGCAATCTAACATCTCGGATGCAATATTTGACAACATTCCTTGCCTGTCGAACCCTACTTCTCGGAGGGAACAGTATGTACGTCTATAACTTTATATATCCTAACCTAAGGCAACCTAACATCTCGGATGTAATATTCTACAACCTTCCAGGCGTGTCGGACCCTACTTCTCGGTGGTAACATTATATGCGTCTATAACGTTGCATATCCTAATCTAAGGCAACCTAACATCTCGGATGCAATATTTGACAACATTCCTGGCCTGTCGAACCCTACTGCTCGGAGGGAACTGTATATACGTCTATAACGGTATATATCCTAATCAAAGGCAACCTAACATCTCGGATGAAATATGTGACAACATTCCTGGCCTGTCGAACCCTACATCTCGGAGGGAACAGTATATACGTCTATAACGTCATATATCCTAACCTAAGGCAAGCTAACGTCTCGGATGTAACATTTGACAACATTCCAGGCGTGTCGGTCCCTACGTCTCGGTGGTAACATTACATGCGTCTATAACGGTATATTTCCTAATCTAAGGCAACCTAACATCTCGGATGCAATATTTGACAACATTCCTGGCCTGTCGAACCCTACTTCTCGGGGGGAACAGTATATACGTCTATAACGGTATATTTCCTAATCTAAGGCAACCTAACATCTCGGATGCAATATTTGACAATATTCCTTGCCTGTCGAACCCTACTTCTCGGAGGGAATAGTATGTACTTCTATAACTTTATATATCCTAACCTAAGGCAACCTAACATCTCGGATGTAATATTCTACAACCTTCCAGGCGTGTCGGACCCTACTTCTCGGTGGTAACATTATATGCGTCTATAACGTTGCATATCCTAATCTAAGGCAACCTAACATCTCGGATGAAATATTTGACAACATTCCTTGCCTGTCGAACCCTACTTCTCGGAGGGAACAGTATGTACGTCTATAACGTTATATATCCTAACCTAAGGCAACCTAACATCTCGGATCTAATATTCTACAATCTTCCAGGCGTGTCGGACTCTACTTCTCGGTGGTAACATTATATGCGTCTATAACGTTGCATATCATAATCTAAGGCAACCTAACATCTCGGATACAATATTTGACAACATTCCTTGCCTGTCGAACCCTACTTCTCGGAGGGAACAGTATATACGTCTATAACGTTATATATCCTAACCGAAGGCAACCTGACATCTCGGATGTAATATTCTACATCATTCAAGGCGTGTCGGACCCTACTTCTCGGTGGGAACATTATATGAGTCTATAACGTTGTATATCCTAATCTAAGGCAACCTAATATCTCAGACGTAATATTGTACAATATTCCTCTCGTGTCGGTGCATACTTTTCGGTGGGAATATTATATGCGTCCATAACGGTCGATATCGTAATCTAAGGCAATCTAACATCTCGGATGCAATATTTGACAACATTCCTGGCCTGTCGAACCCTACTGCTCGGAGGGAACTGTATATACGTCTATAACGGTATATATCCTAACCGAAGGCAACCTGACATCTCGGATGTAATATTCTACAACCTTCCAGGCGTGTCGGACCCTACTTCTCGGTGGTAACATTATATGCGTCTATAACGTTGCATATCCTAATCTAAGGCAACCTAACATCTCGGATGCAATATTTGACAACATTCCTGGCCTGTCGAACCCTACTGCTCGGAGGGAACTGTATATACGTCTATAACGGTATATATCCTAATCAAAGGCAACCTAACATCTCGGATGAAATATGTGACAACATTCCTGGCCTGTCGAACCCTACATCTCGGAGGGAACAGTATATACGCCTATAACGTTATATATCCTAACCTAAGGCAACCTAACATCTCGGATGTAATATTCTACAATCTTCCAGGCGTGTCGGACTCTACTTCTCGGTGGTAACATTATATGCGTCTATAACGTTGCATATCCTAATCTAAGGCAACCTAACATCTCGGATGCAATATTTGACAACATTCCTGGCCTGTCGAACCCTACATCTCGGAGGGAACAGTATATACGTCTATAGCGCTATATATATATCCTAATCTAAGGCAACCTAACATCTCGGATGCAACATTTGACAACATTCCTAGCCTGTCGAACCCTACGTCTCGCTGGTAACATTACATGCGTCTATAACGGTATATTTCCTAATCTAAGGCAACCTGACATCTCGGATATATTATTCTACAACCTTCCAGGCGTGTCGGACCCTACTTCTCGGTGGTAACATTATATGCGTCTATAACGTTGCATATCCTTATCTAAGGCAGCCTAACATCTCGGATGCAATATTTGACAACATTCCTAGCCTGTCGAACCCTACGTCTCGGTGGTAACATTACATGCGTCTATAACGGTATATTTCCTAATCTAAGGCAACCTAACATCTCGGATGCAATATTTGACAACATTCCTGGCCTGTCGAACCCTACGTCTCGGAGGGAACAGTATATATGTCTATAACGTCATATATCCTAACCTAAAGCAACCTAACATCTCGGATGTAACATTTGACAACATTCCAGGCATGTCGGTCCGTACGTCTCGGTGGTAACATTATATGCGTCTATAACGTTATATATCCTTATCTAAGGCAACCTAACATCTCGGATGCAATATTTGACAACATTCCTGGCCTGTCGAACCCTACTTCTCGGAAGGAACAGTATATACGCCTATAACGTTATATATCCTATCCTAAGGCAACCTAACGTCTCGGATGTAACATTTGACAACATTCCAGGCGTGTCGGTCCGTACGTCTCGGTGGTAACATTATATGCGTCTATAACGTTATATATCCTTATCTAAGGCAACCTAACATCTCGGATGCCATATTTGACAACATTCCTGGCCTGTCGAACCCTACTTCTCGGAGGGAACAGTATATACGTCTATAACGTTATATATCCTAACCTAAGGCAACCTGACATCTCGGATATATTATTCTACAACCTTCCAGGCGTGTCGGACCCTACTTCTCGGTGGTAACATTATATGCGTCTATAACGTTGCATATCCTAATCTAAGGCAACCTAACATCTCGGATGCAATATTTGACAACATTCCTGGCCTGTCGAACCCTACTGCTCGGAGGGAACTGTATATACGTCTATAACGGTATATATCCTAATCTAAGGCAACCTAACATCTCGGATGAAATATGTGACAACATTCCTGGCCTGTCGAACCCTACATCTCGGAGGGAACAGTACATACGTCTATAACGTCATATATCCTAACCTAAGGCAAGCTAACGTCTCGGATGTAACATTTGACAACATTCCAGGCATGTCGGTCCCTACGTCTCGGTGGTAACATTATATGCGTCTATAACGTTATATATCCTTATCTAATGCAACCTAACATCTCGGATGCAATATTTGACAACATTCCTGGCCTGTCGAACCCTACTTCTCGGAGGGAACAGTATATACGTCTATAACGGTGTATTTCCTAATCTAAGGCAACCTAACATCTCGGATGCAATATTTGACAACATTCCTGGCCTGTCGAACCCTACTTCTCGGAGGGAACAGTATATACGTCTATAACGGTATATTTCCTAACCTAAGGCAACCTAACATCTCGGATGTAATATTCTACAATCTTCCAGGCGTGTCGGACTCTACTTCTCGGTGGTAACATTATATGCGTCTATAACGTTGCATATCATAATCTAAGGCAACCTAACATCTCGGATGCAATATTTGACAACATTCCTGGCCTGTCGAACCCTACATCTCGGAGGGAACAGTATATACGTCTATAGCGCTATATATATATCCTAATCTAAGGCAACCTAACATCTCGGATGCAATATTTGACTACATTCCTGGCCTGTAGAACCCTACTTCTCGGAGGGAACAGTATATACGTCTATAACGTTATATATCCTAACCGAAGGCAACCTGACATCTCGGATGTAATATTTTACAACATTCCAGGAGTGTCGGACCCTACGTCTCGGTGGTAACATTATATGCGTCTATAACGTTATATATCCTTATCTAAGGCAGCCTAACATCTCGGATGCAATATTTGACAACATTCCTAGCCTGTCGAACCCTACGTCTCGGTGGTAACATTACATGCGTCTATAACGGTATATTTCCTAATCTAAAGCAACCTAACATCTCGGATGCAATATTTGACAACATTCCTGGCCTGTCGAACCCTACTTCTCGGAGGGAACAGTATATATGTCCATAACGTCATATATCCTAACCTAAGGCAACCTAACATCTCGGATGTAACATTTGACAACATTCCAGGCATGTCGGTCCGTACGTCTCGGTGGTAACATTATATGCGTCTATAACGTTATATATCCTTATCTAAGGCAACCTAACATCTCGGATGCAATATTTGACAACATTCCTGGCCTGTCGAACCCTACTTCTCGGAGGGAACAGTATATACGCCTATAACGTTATATATCCTATCCTAAGGCAACCTAACGTCTCGGATGTAACATTTGACAACATTCCAGGCGTGTCGGTCCCTACTTCTCGGTGGTAACATTATATGCGTCTATAACGTTGCATATCCTTATCTAAGGCAACCTAACATCTCGGATGAAATATGTGACAACATTCCTGGCCTGTCGAACCCTACATCTCGGAGGGAACAGTATATACGCCTATAACGTTATATATCCTAACCTAAGGCAACCTAACATCTCGGATGTAATATTCTACAATCTTCCAGGCGTGTCGGACTCTACTTCTCGGTGGTAACATTATATGCGTCTATAACGTTGCATATCCTAATCTAAGGCAACCTAACATCTCGGATGCAATATTTGACAACATTCCTGGCCTGTCGAACCCTACATCTCGGAGGGAACAGTATATACGTCTATAGCGCTATATATATATCCTAATCTAAGGCAACCTAACATCTCGGATGCAATATTTGACTACATTCCTGGCCTGTCGAACCCTACTTCTCGGAGGGAACAGTATATACGTCTATAACGTTACATATCCTAACCGAAGGCAACCTGACATCTCGGATGTAATATTTGACAACATTCCAGGCGTGTCGGACCCTACGTCTCGGTGGTAACATTATATGCGTCTATAACGTTATATATCCTTATCTAAGGCAGCCTAACATCTCGGATGCAACATTTGACAACATTCCTAGCCTGTCGAACCCTACGTCTCGGTGGGAACATTATATGAGTCTATAACGTTGTATATCCTAATCTAAGGCAACCTATTATCTCAGACGTAATATTGTACAATATTCCTCTCGTGTCGGTGCATACTTTTCGGTGGGAATATTATATGCGTCCATAACGGTCGATATCGTAATCTAAGGCAATCTAACATCTCGGATGCAATATTTGACAACATTCCTTGCCTGTCGAACCCTACTTCTCGGAGGGAACAGTATGTACGTCTATAACTTTATATATCCTAACCTAAGGCAACCTAACATCTCGGATGTAATATTCTACAACCTTCCAGGCGTGTCGGACCCTACTTCTCGGTGGTAACATTATATGCGTCTATAACGTTGCATATCCTAATCTAAGGCAACCTAACATCTCGGATGCAATATTTGACAACATTCCTGGCCTGTCGAACCCTACTGCTCGGAGGGAACTGTATATACGTCTATAACGGTATATATCCTAATCAAAGGCAAGCTAACATCTCGGATGAAATATGTGACAACATTCCTGGCCTGTCGAACCCTACATCTCGGAGGGAACAGTATATACGTCTATAACGTCATATATCCTAACCTAAGGCAAGCTAACGTCTCGGATGTAACATTTGACAACATTCCAGGCGTGTCGGTCCCTACGTCTCGGTGGTAACATTACATGCGTCTATAACGGTATATTTCCTAATCTAAGGCAACCTAACATCTCGGATGCAATATTTGACAACATTCCTGGCCTGTCGAACCCTACTGCTCGGAGGGAACAGTATATACATCTATAACGGTATATATCCTAATCTAAGGCAACCTAACATCTCGGATGAAATATGTGACAACATTCCTGGCCTGTCGAACCCTACTTCTCGGAGGGAACAGTATATACGTCTATAACGTCATATATCCTAACCTAAGGCAACCTAACATCTCGGATGTAACATTTGACAACATTCCAGGCTTGTCGGTCCCTACGTCTCGGTGGTAACATTATATGCGTCTATAACGTTATATATCCTTATCTAATGCAACCTAACATCTCGGATGCAATATTTGACAACATTCCTGGCCTGTCGAACCCTACTTCTCGGGGGGAACAGTATATACGTCTATAACGGTATATTTCCTAATCTAAGGCAACCTAACATCTCGGATGCAATATTTGACAATATTCCTTGCCTGTCGAACCCTACTTCTCGGAGGGAACAGTATGTACTTCTATAACTTTATATATCCTAACCTAAGGCAACCTAACATCTCGGATGTAATATTCTACAACCTTCCAGGCGTGTCGGACCCTACTTCTCGGTGGTAACATTATATGCGTCTATAACGTTGCATATCCTAATCTAAGGCAACCTAACATCTCGGATGCAATATTTGACAACATTCCTTGCCTGTCGAACCCTACTTCTCGGAGGGAACAGTATGTACGTCTATAACGTTATATATCCTAACCTAAGGCAACCTAACATCTCGGATCTAATATTCTACAATCTTCCAGGCGTGTCGGACTCTACTTCTCGGTGGTAACATTATATGCGTCTATAACGTTGCATATCATAATCTAAGGCAACCTAACATCTCGGATACAATATTTGACAACATTCCTTGCCTGTCGAACCCTACTTCTCGGAGGGAACAGTATATACGTCTATAACGTTATATATCCTAACCGAAGGCAACCTGACATCTCGGATGTAATATTCTACATCATTCAAGGCGTGTCGGACCCTACTTCTCGGTGGGAACATTATATGAGTCTATAACGTTGTATATCCTAATCTAAGGCAACCTAATATCTCAGACGTAATATTGTACAATATTCCTCTCGTGTCGGTGCATACTTTTCGGTGGGAATATTATATGCGTCCATAACGGTCGATATCGTAATCTAAGGCAATCTAACATCTCGGATGCAATATTTGACAACATTCCTGGCCTGTCGAACCCTACTGCTCGGAGGGAACTGTATATACGTCTATAACGGTATATATCCTAACCGAAGGCAACCTGACATCTCGGATGTAATATTCTACAACCTTCCAGGCGTGTCGGACCCTACTTCTCGGTGGTAACATTATATGCGTCTATAACGTTGCATATCCTAATCTAAGGCAACCTAACATCTCGGATGCAATATTTGACAACATTCCTGGCCTGTCGAACCCTACTGCTCGGAGGGAACTGTATATACGTCTATAACGGTATATATCCTAATCAAAGGCAACCTAACATCTCGGATGAAATATGTGACAACATTCCTGGCCTGTCGAACCCTACATCTCGGAGGGAACAGTATATACGCCTATAACGTTATATATCCTAACCTAAGGCAACCTAACATCTCGGATGTAATATTCTACAATCTTCCAGGCGTGTCGGACTCTACTTCTCGGTGGTAACATTATATGCGTCTATAACGTTGCATATCCTAATCTAAGGCAACCTAACATCTCGGATGCAATATTTGACAACATTCCTGGCCTGTCGAACCCTACATCTCGGAGGGAACAGTATATACGTCTATAGCGCTATATATATATCCTAATCTAAGGCAACCTAACATCTCGGATGCAACATTTGACAACATTCCTAGCCTGTCGAACCCTACGTCTCGGTGTTAACATTACATGCGTCTATAACGGTATATTTCCTAATCTAAGGCAACCTGACATCTCGGATATATTATTCTACAACCTTCCAGGCGTGTCGGACCCTACTTCTCGGTGGTAACATTATATGCGTCTATAACGTTGCATATCCTTATCTAAGGCAGCCTAACATCTCGGATGCAATATTTGACAACATTCCTAGCCTGTCGAACCCTACGTCTCGGTGGTAACATTACATGCGTCTATAACGGTATATTTCCTAATCTAAGGCAACCTAACATCTCGGATGCAATATTTGACAACATTCCTGGCCTGTCGAACCCTACTTCTCGGAGGGAACAGTATATATGTCTATAACGTCATATATCCTAACCTAAAGCAACCTAACATCTCGGATGTAACATTTGACAACATTCCAGGCATGTCGGTCCGTACGTCTCGGTGGTAACATTATATGCGTCTATAACGTTATATATCCTTATCTAAGGCAACCTAACATCTCGGATGCAATATTTGACAACATTCCTGGCCTGTCGAACCCTACTTCTCGGAAGGAACAGTATATACGCCTATAACGTTATATATCCTATCCTAAGGCAACCTAACGTCTCGGATGTAACATTTGACAACATTCCAGGCGTGTCGGTCCCTACGTCTCGGTGGTAACATTACATGCGTCTATAACAGTATATTTCCTAATCTAAGGCAACCTAACATCTCGGATGCAATATTTGACAACATTCCTGGCCTGTCGAACCCTACTGCTCGGAGGGAACAGTATATATGTCTATAACGTCATATATCCTAACCTAAGGCAACCTAACATCTCGGATGTAACATTTGACAACATTCCAGGCATGTCGGTCCGTACGTCTCGGTGGTAACATTATATGCGTCTATAACGTTATATATCCTTATCTAAGGCAACCTAACATCTCGGATGCCATATTTGACAACATTCCTGGCCTGTCGAACCCTACTTCTCGGAGGGAACAGTATATACGTCTATAACGTTATATATCCTAACCTAAGGCAACCTGACATCTCGGATATATTATTCTACAACCTTCCAGGCGTGTCGGACCCTACTTCTCGGTGGTAACATTATATGCGTCTATAACGTTGCATATCCTAATCTAAGGCAACCTAACATCTCGGATGCAATATTTGACAACATTCCTGGCCTGTCGAACCCTACTGCTCGGAGGGAACTGTATATACGTCTATAACGGTATATATCCTAATCTAAGGCAACCTAACATCTCGGATGAAATATGTGACAACATTCCGGGCCTGTCGAACCCTACATCTCGGAGGGAACAGTACATACGTCTATAACGTCATATATCCTAACCTAAGGCAAGCTAACGTCTCGGATGTAACATTTGACAACATTCCAGGCATGTCGGTCCCTACGTCTCGGTGGTAACATTATATGCGTCTATAACGTTATATATCCTTATCTAATGCAACCTAACATCTCGGATGCAATATTTGACAACATTCCTGGCCTGTCGAACCCTACTTCTCGGAGGGAACAGTATATACGTCTATAACGGTGTATTTCCTAATCTAAGGCAACCTAACATCTCGGATGCAATATTTGACAACATTCCTGGCCTGTCGAACCCTACTTCTCGGAGGGAACAGTATATACGTCTATAACGGTATATTTCCTAATCTAAGGCAACCTAACATCTCGGATGCAATATTTGACAACATTCCTGGCCTGTCGAACCCTACTTCTCGGAGGGAACAGTATATACGTCTATAACGTCATATATCCTAACCTAAGGCAACCTAACATCTCGGATGTAACATTTGACAACATTCCAGGCTTGTCGGTCCCTACGTCTCGGTGGTAACATTATATGCGTCTATAACGTTATATATCCTTATCTAATGCAACCTAACATCTCGGATGCAATATTTGACAACATTCCTGGCCTGTCGAACCCTACTTCTCGGAGGGAACAGTATATACGTCTATAACGGTATATTTCCTAACCTAAGGCAACCTAACATCTCGGATGTAATATTCTACAATCTTCCAGGCGTGTCGGACTCTACTTCTCGGTGGTAACATTATATGCGTCTATAACGTTGGATATCATAATCTAAGGCAACCTAACATCTCGGATGCAATATTTGACAACATTCCTGGCCTGTCGAACCCTACATCTCGGAGGGAACAGTATATACGTCTATAGCGCTATATATATATCCTAATCTAAGGCAACCTAACATCTCGGATGCAATATTTGACTACATTCCTGGCCTGTAGAACCCTACTTCTCGGAGGGAACAGTATATACGTCTATAACGTTATATATCCTAACCGAAGGCAACCTGACATCTCGGATGTAATATTTTACAACATTCCAGGAGTGTCGGACCCTACGTCTCGGTGGTAACATTATATGCGTCTATAACGTTATATATCCTTATCTAAGGCAGCCTAACATCTCGGATGCAATATTTGACAACATTCCTAGCCTGTCGAACCCTACGTCTCGGTGGTAACATTACATGCGTCTATAACGGTATATTTCCTAATCTAAAGCAACCTAACATCTCGGATGCAATATTTGACAACATTCCTGGCCTGTCGAACCCTACTTCTCGGAGGGAACACTATATATGTCTATAACGTCATATATCCTAACCTAAGGCAACCTAACATCTCGGATGTAACATTTGACAACATTCCAGGCATGTCGGTCCGTACGTCTCGGTGGTAACATTATATGCGTCTATAACGTTATATATCCTTATCTAAGGCAACCTAACATCTCGGATGCAATATTTGACAACATTCCTGGCCTGTCGAACCCTACTTCTCGGAGGGAACAGTATATACGCCTATAACGTTATATATCCTATCCTAAGGCAACCTAACGTCTCGGATGTAACATTTGACAACATTCCAGGCGTGTCGGTCCCTACTTCTCGGTGGTAACATTATATGCGTCTATAACGTTGCATATCCTAATCTAAGGCAACCTAACATCTCGGATGCAATATTTGACAACATTCCTTGCCTGACGAACCCTACTTCTCGGAGGGAACAGTATGTACGTCTATAACGTTATATATCCTAACCTAAGATAACCTAACATCTCGGATGTAATATTCTACAATCTTCCAGGCGTGTCGGACTCTACTTCTCGGTGGTAACATTAGATGCGTCTATAACGTTGCATATCATAATCTAAGGCAACCTAACGTCTCGGATGCAATATTTGACAACATTCCTGGCCTGTCGAACCCTACATCTCGGAGGGAACAGTATATACGTCTATAGCGCTATATATATATCCTAATCTAAGGCAACCTAACATCTCGGATGCAATATTTGACTACATTCCTGGCCTGTCGAACCCTACTTCTCGGAGGGAACAGTATATACGTCTATAACGTTATATATCCTAACCGAAGGCAACCTGACATCTCGGATGTAATATTTGACAACATTCCAGGAGTGTCGGACCCTACGTCTCGGTGGTAACATTATATGCGTCTATAACGTTATATATCCTTATCTAAGGCAGCCTAACATCTCGGATGCAATATTTGACAACATTCCTAGCCTGTCGAACCCTACGTCTCGGTGGTAACATTACATGCGTCTATAACGGTATATTTCCTAATCTAAGGCAACCTAACATCTCGGATGCAATATTTGACAACATTCCTGGCCTGTCGAACCCTACTTCTCGGAGGGAACAGTATATACGCCTATAACGTTATATATCCTATCCTAAGGCAACCTAACGTCTCGGATGTAACATTTGACAACATTCCAGGCGTGTCGGTCCCTACTTCTCGGTGGTAACATTATATGCGTCTATAACGTTGCATATCCTAATCTAAGGCAACCTAACATCTCGGATGCAATATTTGACAACATTCCTTGCCTGACGAACCCTACTTCTCGGAGGGAACAGTATGTACGTCTATAACGTTATATATCCTAACCTAAGATAACCTAACATCTCGGATGTAATATTCTACAATCTTCCAGGCGTGTCGGACTCTACTTCTCGGTGGTAACATTAGATGCGTCTATAACGTTGCATATCATAATCTAAGGCAACCTAACATCTCGGATGCAATATTTGACAACATTCCTGGCCTGTCGAACCCTACATCTCGGAGGGAACAGTATATACGTCTATAGCGCTATATATATATCCTAATCTAAGGCAACCTAACATCTCGGATGCAATATTTGACTACATTCCTGGCCTGTCGAACCCTACTTCTCGGAGGGAACAGTATATACGTCTATAACGTTATATATCCTAACCGAAGGCAACCTGACATCTCGGATGTAATATTTGACAACATTCCAGGAGTGTCGGACCCTACGTCTCGGTGGTAACATTATATGCGTCTATAACGTTATATATCCTTATCTAAGGCAGCCTAACATCTCGGATGCAATATTTGACAACATTCCTAGCCTGTCGAACCCTACGTCTCGGTGGTAACATTACATGCGTCTATAACGGTATATTTCCTAATCTAAGGCAACCTAACATCTCGGATGCAATATTTGACAACATTCCTGGACTGTCGAACCCTACTTCTCGGAGGGAACAGTATATATGTCTATAACGTCATATATCCTAACCTAAGGCAACCTAACATCTCGGATGTAACATTTGACAACATTCCAGGCATGTCGGTCCGTACGTCTCGGTGGTAACATTATATGCGTCTATAACGTTATATATCCTTATCTAAGGCAACCTAACATCTCGGATGCAATATTTGACAACATTCCTGGCCTGTCGAACCCTACTTCTCGGAGGGAACAGTATATACGCCTATAACGTTATATATCCTATCCTAAGGCAACCTAACGTCTCGGATGTAACATTTGACAACATTCCAGGCGTGTCGGTCCCTACGTCTCGCTGGTAACATTACATGCGTCTATAACGGTATATTTCCTAATCTAAGGCAACCTAACATCACGGATGCAATATTTGACAACATTCCTGGCCTGTCGAACCCTACGGCTCGGAGGGAACAGTATATACATCTATAACGGTATATATCCTAATCTAAGGCAACCTAACATCTCGGATGCCATATTTGACAACATTCCTGGCCTGTCGAACCCTACTTCTCGGAGGGAACAGTATATACGTCTATAACGTTATATATCCTAACCTAAGGCAACCTGACATCTCGGATATATTATTCTACAACCTTCCAGGCGTGTCGGACCCTACTTCTCGGTGGTAACATTATATGCGTCTATAACGTTGCATATCCTAATCTAAGGCAACCTAACATCTCGGATGCAATATTTGACAACATTCCTGGCCTGTCGAACCCTACAGCTCGGAGGGAACTGTATATACGTCTATAACGGTATATATCCTAATCTAAGGCAACCTAACATCTCGGATGAAATATGTGACAACATTCCTGGCCTGTCGAACGCTACATCTCGGAGGGAACAGTACATACGTCTATAACGTCATATATCCTAACCTAAGGCAAGCTAACGTCTCGGATGTAACATTTGACAACATTCCAGGCATGTCGGTCCCTACGTCTCGGTGGTAACATTATATGCGTCTATAACGTTATATATCCTTATCTAATGCAACCTAACATCTCGGATGCAATATTTGACAACATTCCTGGCCTGTCGAACCCTACTTCTCGGAGGGAACAGTATATACGTCTATAACGGTGTATTTCCTAATCTAAGGCAACCTAACATCTCGGATGCAATATTTGACAACATTCCTGGCCTGTCGAACCCTACTTCTCGGAGGGAACAGTATATACGTCTATAACGGTATATTTCCTAATCTAAGGCAACCTAACATCTCGGATGCAATATTTGACAACATTCCTGGCCTGTCGAACCCTACTTCTCGGAGGGAACAGTATATACGTCTATAACGTCATATATCCTAACCTAAGGCAACCTAACATCTCGGATGTAACATTTGACAACATTCCAGGCTTGTCGGTCCCTACGTCTCGGTGGTAACATTATATGCGTCTATAACGTTATATATCCTTATCTAATGCAACCTAACATCTCGGATGCAATATTTGACAACACTCCTGGCCTGTCGAACCCTACTTCTCGGAGGGAACAGTATATACGTCTATAACGGTATATTTACTAATCTAAGGCAACCTAACATCTCGGATGCAATATTTGACAACATTCCTTGCCTGCGAACCCTACTTCTCGGAGGGAACAGTATGTACGTCTATTACTTTATATATCCTAACCTAAGGCAACCTAACATCTCGGATGTAATATTCTACAACCTTCCAGGCGTGTCGGACCCTACTTCTCGGTGGTAACATTATATGCGTCTATAACGTTGCATATCCTAATCTAAGGCAACCTAACATCTCGGATGCAATATTTGACAACATTCCTTGCCTGACGAACCCTACTTCTCGGAGGGAACAGTATGTACGTCTATAACGTTATATATCCCAACCTAAGGCAACCTAACATCTCGGATGTAATATTCTACAATCTTCCAGGCGTGTCGGACTCTACTTCTCGGTGGTAACATTATATGCGTCTATAACGTTGCATATCATAATCTAAGGCAACCTAACATCTCGGATGCAATATTTGACTACATTCCTGGCCTGTCGAACCCTACTTCTCGGAGGGAACAGTATATACGTCTATAACGTTATATATCCTAACCGAAGGCAACCTGACATCTCGGATGTAATATTTTACAACATTCCAGGAGTGTCGGACCCTACGTCTCGGTGGTAACATTATATGCGTCTATAACGTTATATATCCTTATCTAAGGCAGCCTAACATCTCGGATGCAATATTTGACAACATTCCTAGCCTGTCGAACCCTACGTCTCGGTGGTAACATTACATGCGTCTATAACGGTATATTTCCTAATCTAAGGCAACCTAACATCTCGGATGCAATATTTGACAACATTCCTGGCCTGTCGAACCCTACTTCTCGGAGGGAACAGTATATATGTCTATAACGTCATATATCCTAACCTAAGGCAACCTAACATCTCGGATGTAACATTTGACAACATTCCAGGCATGTCGGTCCGTACGTCTCGGTGGTAACATTATATGCGTCTATAACGTTATATATCCTTATCTAAGGCAACCTAACATCTCGGATGCAATATTTGACAACATTCCTGGCCTGTCGAACCCTACTTCTCGGAGGGAACAGTATATACGCCTATAACGTTATATATCCTATCCTAAGGCAACCTAACGTCTCGGATGTAACATTTGACAACATTCCAGGCGTGTCGGTCCCTACTTCTCGGTGGTAACATTATATGCGTCTATAACGTTGCATATCCTAATCTAAGGCAACCTAACATCTCGGATGCAATATTTGACAACATTCCTTGCCTGACGAACCCTACTTCTCGGAGGGAACAGTATGTACGTCTATAACGTTATATATCCTAACCTAAGATAACCTAACATCTCGGATGTAATATTCTACAATCTTCCAGGCGTGTCGGACTCTACTTCTCGGTGGTAACATTAGATGCGTCTATAACGTTGCATATCATAATCTAAGGCAACCTAACATCTCGGATGCAATATTTGACAACATTCCTGGCCTGTCGAACCCTACATCTCGGAGGGAACAGTATATACGTCTATAGCGCTATATATATATCCTAATCTAAGGCAACCTAACATCTCGGATGCAATATTTGACTACATTCCTGGCCTGTCGAACCCTACTTCTCGGAGGGAACAGTATATACGTCTATAACGTTATATATCCTAACCGAAGGCAACCTGACATCTCGGATGTAATATTTGACAACATTCCAGGAGTGTCGGACCCTACGTCTCGGTGGTAACATTATATGCGTCTATAACGTTATATATCCTTATCTAAGGCAGCCTAACATCTCGGATGCAATATTTGACAACATTCCTAGCCTGTCGAACCCTACGTCTCGGTGGTAACATTACATGCGTCTATAACGGTATATTTCCTAATCTAAGGCAACCTAACATCTCGGATGCAATATTTGACAACATTCCTGGCCTGTCGAACCCTACTTCTCGGAGGGAACAGTATATATGTCTATAACGTCATATATCCTAACCTAAGGCAACCTAACATCTCGGATGTAACATTTGACAACATTCCAGGCATGTCGGTCCGTACGTCTCGGTGGTAACATTATATGCGTCTATAACGTTATATATCCTTATCTAAGGCAACCTAACATCTCGGATGCAATATTTGACAACATTCCTGGCCTGTCGAACCCTACTTCTCGGAGGGAACAGTATATACGCCTATAACGTTATATATCCTATCCTAAGGCAACCTAACGTCTCGGATGTAACATTTGACAACATTCCAGGCGTGTCGGTCCCTACGTCTCGCTGGTAACATTACATGCGTCTATAACGGTATATTTCCTAATCTAAGGCAACCTAACATCTCGGATGCAATATTTGACAACATTCCTGGCCTGTCGAACCCTACGGCTCGGAGGGAACAGTATATACATCTATAACGGTATATATCCTAATCTAAGGCAACCTAACATCTCGGATGCAATATTTGACTACATTCCTGGCCTGTCGAACCCTACTTCTCGGAGGGAACAGTATATACGTCTATAACGTTATATATCCTAACCGAAGGCAACCTGACATCTCGGATGTAATATTTGACAACATTCCAGGAGTGTCGGACCCTACGTTTCGGTGGTAACATTATATGCGTCTATAACGTTATATATCCTTATCTAAGGCAGCCTAACATCTCGGATGCAATATTTGACAACATTCGTAGCCTGTCGAACCCTACGTCTCGGTGGTAACATTACATGCGTCTATAACGGTATATTTCCTAATCTAAGGCAACCTAACATCTCGGATGCAATATTTGACAACATTCCTGGCCTGTCGAACCCTACTTCTCGGAGGGAACAGTATATATGTCTATAACGTCATATATCCTAACCTAAGGCAACCTAACATCTCGGATGTAACATTTGACAACATTCCAGGCATGTCGGTCCGTACGTCTCGGTGGTAACATTATATGCGTCTATAACGTTATATATCCTTATCTAAGGCAACCTAACATCTCGGATGCAATATTTGACAACATTCCTGGCCTGTCGAACCCTACTACTCGGAGGGAACAGTATATACGCCTATAACGTTATATATCCTATCCTAAGGCAACCTAACGTCTCGGATGTAACATTTGACAACATTCCAGGCGTGTCGGTCCCTACGTCTCGCTGGTAACATTACATGCGTCTATAACGGTATATTTCCTAATCTAAGGCAACCTAACATCTCGGATGCAATATTTGACAACATTCCTGGCCTGTCGAACCCTACTGCTCGGAGGGAACAGTATATACATCTATAACGGTATATATCCTAATCTAAGGCAACCTAACATCTCGGATGAAATATGTGACAACATTCCTGGCCTGTCGAACCCTACTTCTCGGAGAGAACAGTATATATGTCTATAACGTCATATATCCTAACCTAAGGCAACCTAACATCTCGGATGCAATATTTGACAACATTCCTGGCCTGTCGAACCCTACTGCTCGGAGGGAACAGTATATACATCTATAACGGTATATATCCTAATCTAAGGCAACCTAACATCTCGGATGAAATATGTGACAACATTCCTTACCTGTCGAACCCTACATCTCGGAGGGAACAGTATATACGTCTGTAACGTCATATATCCTAACCTAAGACAACCTCACATCTCGGATGTAACATTTGACAACATTCCAGGCGTGTCGGTCCCTACGTCTCGGTGGTAACATTACATGCGTCTATAACGTTATATATCCTTATCTGAGGCAACCTAACATCTTGGATGTAACATTTGACAACATTCCAGGCGTGTCGGTCCCTACGTGTCGGTGGTAACATTACATGCGTCTATAACGGTATATTTCCTAATCTAAGGCAACCTAACATCTCGGATGCAATATTTGACAACATTCCTGGCCTGTCGAACCCTACTTCTCGGAGGGAACAGTATATACGTCTATAACGTCATATATCCTATCCCAAGGCAACCTAACATCTCGGATGTAACATTTGACAACATTCCAGGCGTGTCGGACTCTACTTCTCGGTGGTAACATTCTATGTGTCTATAACGTTGCATATCCTAATCTAAGGCAACCTAACATCTCGGATGCAATATTTGACAACATTCCTGGCCTGTCGAACCCTACATCTCGGAGGGAACAGTATATACGTCTATAGCGCTATATATATATCCTTTTTTTTTTTTTTTTGTACCCACCACCATCCTCGCTTCAGGGGAGCTGGAACTAGCAAAAGCCATGACGTCAGCACCCCCGTCCTGGCCACTCAACCCCAGGATGACCAATTGTGCGAGCGCTCCATTATTGTTTCTTATTATTTTTGTAACGTTATTTGCTGTCATCTTCCACTGCCTATTACGATATTATTATTTAATATCGTACCTCTATAGAATATTGTACAGCTGTTATGTGAGTTTTCCTTTTTTAATAAATAGACAATAATTCACAACTGTGGAAAACCAGCATTTTTCCATATCGGAGCCCCTAAGAGATGACCGCCAATATCACCTCTGTGTATACACAATCATTAGTCACAACGCAACTCATTTAATATAAAATATAATATTTTTAAGTTAAATTTATAAAGTGTTAATTGTTATTGGTTATTAAAATGTTTATAAAGTCACGTTATGTTAAAAATTATTGTTAAAGTTTAAATTGTTGTTGTTCTAGTCACGGTGCTTCTGCATCGACAGTCGAGTTTGTACTAAGACGCGAGTGCTCCGAGTATCGGGTGAGTCTCACAACTAGTTTTGGGGGCGGAAGTGTTAACGGTAGCGTATTATCGACGTCGCCGTTACCCTTATATGGTAACATCATATTTGATTCAGATTCTCTTTCTCGTGTTATTTTAGCGTTTATAACCTCGTATGCATACAGTCTGAATGCTTTCCAAGTTTCTTTATTTACAGTAACGTTTTTAATTAAGCTATGAATTTCAACTTTATTTCTAATAGAAGTTTCTAACTTTTTTCTTTGTAGATCCCATGCTGGGCAAATTATTAATGTGTGCAATGCGTTATCCTCAATTCCTGAACAGAACGTACATCTAGGTATTTTAACTTTACCAATCTTTTTCAGATAGCTAGCAAACGAGCCGTGGCCTGTTAATAATTGTGTAGTATAGAAATCAAGTTTGCAATTATCGCTTTTTTTTAACCAATTTCTTAGATCCGGAATTAATAATTTAGTCCATTGGGAGTGGGTAATACTATTCCAACGTTGTTGCCATATTGTTATTGTTATTTTTTCCTCCTCTTTCTTGATTTCTAAAACTCGCTTTTTAAATTCTATAATACTTATTTTCTTTAGGAGAAGTTCGTCGTATATTAATTTTCTTTTTTTGTTATAAATTCTAGCTCTTTCCATGATTTTTAAGTCTATCGGCGCAATTCTGGAAAGGACACAAGCTGCGTCTTTAGATACAGTCCTATATGCTGCTATAGTTTTATGCACAATCGGACTTTGTGCGCTGGTTAAACTTCTTGTTAAATACTTATAGTTTAAACAGGTACACCATATAGGAGCTCCATATAATATTATGGATTCCCATATGCTGTAATACAATTTTCTAGTTTTATACTTGGGTCCTTTCAAGTTTGGCAATAACCAATTCAAAGCCAGCATTGCTTTGTTTGCTTTTATTATTTTCTCTGAAATGTGCGGATGAAATTTAGATGTGCCGCCCACCAAAACTCCTAAATATTTAAGGAAAGGTACATTTTTTATTATATGCATACCTTCTAGATTAAAACTATATTCACGATGACCTCTCTTGCGGTTCATAATTATTAGTTCTGTTTTCTCCGATGCTAAAGATAAATTTAAACTACCTAAGGCATTTTTTGCTCGCGTCCAGGTTTTTTGAATTAAATCTCTAAGAATAACAACGTTTTTTGCATCGAAAATTATCCCGGTATCGTCAGCATATCCTATTATTTTAACGTTAGGGCTCTCAATTGCATGCAGAACTTTATCATATGTTAGGTTCCAAAATAGAGGACCTAACAATGTTCCTTGTGGAATTCCGCCGTAAACCTTAATTTCATTATATTCAGCAACTGTGGGAAATTTAACACTTCTATCTTGTAAGTAATTTTTAATTGATTGTAGTAAGTAAGGAGGTATAGATTTAGTTTCGAGAACCTTTATGATGTGGTTCCATCTCAAGGTATTAAAAGCATTTTTAACATCTAATGTCATGAACGCGCACCAATGTTTGTTATTTATTATTTCTTTTGATTGTTCAAAGAGAGCATATAAGGCGTCCAGCGTACTTCTATATTTTCTGAAGCCATATTGTCTCGAATGAAGATTAGATATAGCCTCTATTTTTTCTAGTCGGCTTTTTATTATCGTTTCCCAGATTTTAGATAACCCACCCAAAATGCACAGAGGTCGAAACTCGCTACTTTTAATCCCCTTTTTGCCCGGTTTCTTAATGAGAACTAATCTCGCCTGTTTCCATTCGTATGGAATATATCCATATCGCAACGTAGTGTTGAATAGCTTCTTCATGTCTTCAACCTTATTCATTATCAGCCATTTTGATATGATCAACGGGACCCCGTCTGCACCAGGAGCTTTGTTAAACTTTACTGTTTCTGATATTGTATGCAATTCTTCGCTACTAACCAATTCAACTTCTTGTCCTTCTATTAAATTTTCTAGAATATTTGTTGCGGTTGTATCCTCTTCTGAGTTGGTAGTAATAAATAAGTCTGCCACAATTCGTGCGGTCTGACCGGAATCTATTGTACCACCTGTGTAATTACCTTTCAGTCTCCTCATTACAGCCTTGTAAGGTTGTCCCCATGGATCAGAATCGATTGATTCGAGTAGTTCGCTAGTTTTTAATTCTTTGCTTCTTTGTATTTCTATTTTAAGGTTTTTTCTGTTTAATTTATATACCTGTTGTGCTCTATAATAGTTAGTTTGGTCTCGATTTTTATTAATTTTTGTTAACTTCCTTCTAGATTTGTTTGTAATTTTAATTAGATTTTTAATTTTGTCATTCCACCAATATTTAGCTCTTTTATTTCCTATGTATGGTTTTTTAATTGGAATAGTTTGTTTTATTGTATCTAAAATTGCATTATTAAATTTTAATATCCATGAGGGATTCGGCGTTACATCTCTAAGATTACTTGTTGTGATTATTTCTTCATATTTTTCTTCAAAATCATTCCAATTAATCTTCTTTTCATCATAGGGAAGAAAGACCGGTTTTGCAGCATGATTATTATTTTTAACTAATTCATGAATTACATACAAATGGTCAGAGGCAGAATACCAATCTAATGTTTTTGATGCTGTTATGTGAGCCATTAATGCGTCGTTTGCGAGAGCAATATCAATTTTTGAATATTTATTATTTTTCGAAAAAGTATAATCGCCTATTGTATCAATCACCGTTAGATTGTTTTGTATCGCGAATTGTAATATGCCTTTTCCTCTTGCATTTGTTTTATTATCACCCCATTCAATCGCTCTGGCATTGTAGTCGCCAGCAGCGAAAATATATTTAACATTGTATTTTTTACTTTTATTAATTGCTGCTTTCACATTATCTAATCTACTTAAAAATAATGAATATTCTATGTTTGGTGAGATATATACGCTAACTATGTAAGTATTTTTAATTTTTGCAGCTGCTATACCGGGAGCTGAAAACTCGGTACCATATGTATAACATGTGTCATTATTACCAGTGACCCAAATTGCTGCATCTCCTGAAGAATCTGGAATCCAATAAGGTTCCATTTTATACGGTTCTGATATTATTACTACATCAATGCCTAATACAACAGCTGTTTGTTGCATAATATCTTGTGCAATTTTGCACCTGTTTAGATTAATTTGTAAAATTTTTATGAATTTAACGCTCTAGCCTCCGCTAAATATTTCTTATAAATTGGACAATTGTAAGCGCCTGTAACGTGTCTTATTTTATTACCTATTATTCCTTCCTTAGCACACACAATACATCTAGGTTCAGGGGCCAGGCACATGGATATATTATGATCACCATGGCCACATCTCCTACAGAGTTCAGTACCCGCAATTTCCGCTTTGCATACGCTGCTAAGATGTCCAAAGTGGTGGCACCTAAAGCAGCGCATAACTCTGGGAAGGTATCTAAAACTACACCCAGTTAAGCCTAGTTTTAGTTTATCTATTTTTTTTAGCTCGTTGGCTGCAAATTGCGTTAGTTCAACAATGGCAACCTGATTGCCATTTATGGTTGGTTTTAACATTTTAACAAGTACATCTTCGTCTTTTTTAGTATTTAACGCGTTTTGCATATCTTGTTTTAATTCGTCTTTGGTTAAAATGGGATCGATATCTTTTATTTCTATGGCTAGTTTGGTTTGTAAATGACGCGTGTCGAAATCAGAGCTCAGCTGTTTTCTTAGTTTATTAATTGTCTCCGTGATACCTTCTTTTTTAACAAATTCCATGATGATGTCACCGCTTCTAGTTTTACGTACTTTTTCCAGGTCTCTTAATTCGTTTCTGGCCTTAGTCACTACTTCTTTATACGTTTCCTCGTAGGTTTTATTTACACTTACTTTTATTATTACGGCCTCGTTTCTTCGCATTTTGTTTGGAAATACTGGTTTCTTCGGGGTCTTTTTGGCCATATCCGCGTAAGTTTGTCCGTCCGCTCGTTTCGTTGGTCTATTTCTATGGATAGTGATCCATTCATTTTCCGTTGAATGGGGAGGAAGAGGATTAATCGGCGAATTAAAGGAGCTGTTATTTACTTCAGTATCATGTCTGAGTGGTGTACGTCTAGTTTTTTTAACATAATTTTGTTCCGTAAGTGGTGAAATTTCCTTCCTTTTGAAGCTTCTAATGTCTTCAATTATAGTTGGTTTTTTATATATGGGTGAGGTTTGGGTATCCTTTTCGCATATATCTTTAGGTAAATCGCGCACTGGGTTATCCTCGATGTATTGTTTATATTCTTCTTTAAGAGTTCTTAATTCGTCGGAGATACTTTTTATTTTCTCTAGCAAAAGCATCATGTCCGTTCTTTTAACATGTCTAATATTAGCTGTAAGATCTTTCGTAAAGCGATAAATTTCGAGATTTTTCTTTTCTATGTCAGAAATGAGATCTCTGATCATTGTAGATTTATTCTCTTCATTATTCTGTATTGTATTTTGGTATATATTAAGGTGTTCTTTCTTTGATGCAACTCCGATTTCTTCTACATCTAAGTTATCCTGCTCGACGTATGATAGAGATTGCGCTATACTTAATTGCATTTCTTTATTTAATTCCCCTTGCATTTTACTCATCATCATCATGTAATATTTTTGCCGACGCATCGTGGTGGAAGGAGCGGGCAGCGACCGTAGCGGGTACACCCGAATTATATAAATTCCCCTCGGAACTCCGAGAGCCCACGGCTACTCTTTACCCCTCCGGAACGCACGGACGAGGGGCGCTCGCTCGTCAACCCGACACGGGGCTCCGACACCCCGTGCCCAACCACCACTACCTAGCCAAGGTGCCGTAGCGGTCGGTTCCAGGCTGCTCGCGACGGGGACATCTCGGTATAAATTATACAGGCAGGGACGCGTCACGGCGGGGAAAACAGCAGGCCCATCCACCATATCCATTACCTGCACCGTGGGCGTCCATGCCACTCCCGATGACCCGCCGGGAACAGTCAGCAATTATATTCTATTATACTACTTTAGAGTAACATCCATATTCTACCATAAATTCTAAAATAATTATCTAACATAACCTAAATTAATAATTGTAAATTCTACAGCCTAACCCAACTCAAAAAAAAGATGAACAGAAAAAAAAACAAAAATCCCAGAAGGATTCCTAACCTAATCTAACCCTTTTAGTCGCCTCTTACGACAGGCAGGGTATACCCTGGGTGTATTCTGACCCGCACCCAGACGGGGTATATATATCCTAATCTAAGGCAACCTAACACCTCGGATGGAACATTTGACAACATTCCAGGTGTGTCGGTCCCTACGTCTCGGTGGGAAGGTTACATGCGTCTATAACGTTATATATCCTAACCTAAGGCAACCTAACATCTCGGATGTAACATTTGACAACATTCCAGGCATGTCGGTCCGTACGTCTCGGTGGTAACATTATATGCGTCTATAACGTTATATATCCTTATCTAAGGCAACCTAACATCTCGGATGCAATATTTGACAACATTCCTAGCCTGTCGAACCCTACGTCTCGGTGGTAACATTACATGCGTCTATAACGGTATATTTCCTAATCTAAGGCAACCTAACATCTCGGATGCAATATTTGACAACATTCCAGGCGTGTCGGTCCCTACGTCTCGGTGGTAACATTACATGCGTCAATAACGTTATATATCCTAACCTAAGGCCAACTAACATCTCGTATGTAATATTTGACAACATTCCTGGCGTGTCGAACCCTACTTCTCGGTGGGAACAGTATATACGTCTATAACGTTATATACCCTAACCTAAGGCAACCTAACATCTCGGATATAACGTTTGACAACATTCCAGGCGTGTTGGAACCCTACGTCTCGCTGGTAACATTACGTGCGTCTATAACGTTATATATGCTAACCTAAGGCAACCTAATATCTCGGATGCAATATTTGACAACATTCCTGGCCTGTCGAACCCTACTTCTCGCAGGGAACAGCATATACGTCTATAACGTCATAAATCCTAACCTAAGGCAACCTAACATCTCGGATGTAGCATTTGACAACATTCCAGGCGTGTGGGTCCCTACGTCTCGGTGGTAACGTTACATGCGTCTATAACGTTATATATCCTAACCTAAGGCAACCTAACATCTCGGATGCAATATTTGACAACATTCCTGGCCTGTCGAACAATACTTCTCGGAGGGAACAGTATATACGTCTATAACGTTATATATCCTAACCTAAGGCAACCTAGCATCTCGGATGTAACATTTGACAACATTCCAGGCATGTCGGTCCCTACGTCTCGGTGGTAACATTATATGCGTCTATAACGTTATATATCCTTATCTAAGGCAACCTAACATCTCGGATGCAATATTTGACAACATTCCTAGCCTGTCGAACCCTACGTCTCGGTGGTAACATTACATGCGTCTATAACGGTATATTTCCTAATCTAAGGCAACCTAACATCTCGGATGCAATATTTGACAACATTCCTGGCGTGTCGAACCCTACTTCTCGGAGGGAACAGTATATACGTCTATAACGTCATATATCCTAACCGAAGGCAACCTAACATCTCGGATGTAACATTTGACAACATTCCAGGCGTGTCGGACCCTACGTCTCGGTGGTAACATTATATGCGTCTATAACGTTATATATCCTTATCTAAGGCAACCTAACATCTCGGATGCAATATTTGACAACATTCCTGGCCTGTCGAACCCTACGTCTCGGTGGTAACATTACATGCGTCTATAACGGTATATTTCCTAATCTAAGGCAACCTAACATCTCGGATGCAATATTTGACAACATTCCTGGCCTGTCGAACCCTACTTCTCGGAGGGAACAGTATATATGTCTATAACGTCATATATCCTAACCTAAGGCAACCTAACATCTCGGATGCAATATTTGACAACATTCCTGGCCTGTCGAACCCTACTGCTCGGAGGGAACAGTATATACATCTATAACGGTATATATCCTAATCTAAGGCAACCTAACATCTCGGATGAAATATGTGACAACATTCCTGGCCTGTCGAACCCTACATCTCGGAGGGAACAGTATATACGTCTGTAACGTCATATATCCTAACCTAAGACAACCTCACATCTCGGATGTAACATTTGACAACATTCCAGGCGTGTCGGTCCCTACGTCTCGGTGGTAACATTACATGCGTCTATAACGTTATATATCCTTATCTGAGGCAACCTAACATCTTGGATGTAACATTTGACAACATTCCAGGCGTGTCGGTCCCTACGTGTCGCTGGTAACATTACATGCGTCTATAACGGTATATTTCCTAATCTAAGGCAACCTAACACCTCGGATGCAATATTTGACAACATTCCTGGCCTGTCGAACCCTACTTCTCGGAGGGAACAGTATATACGTCTATAACGTCATATATCCTATCCCAAGGCAACCTAACATCTCGGATGTAACATTTGACAACATTCCAGGCGTGTCGGACTCTACTTCTCGGTGGTAACATTATATGTGTCTATAACGTTGCATATCCTAATCTAAGGCAACCTAACATCTCGGATGCAATATTTGACAACATTCCTGTCCTGTCGAACCCTACATCTCGGAGGGAACAGTATATACGTCTATAGCGCTATATATATATCCTAATCTAAGGCAACCTAACACCTCGGATGGAACATTTGACAACATTCCAGGTGTGTCGGTCCCTACGTCTCGGTGGGAAGGTTACATGCGTCTATAACGTTATATATCCTAACCTAAGGCAACCTAACATCTCGGATGTAACATTTGACAACATTCCAGGCATGTCGGTCCGTACGTCTCGGTGGTAACATTATATGCGTCTATAACGTTATATATCCTTATCTAAGGCAACCTAACATCTCGGATGCAATATTTGACAACATTCCTAGCCTGTCGAACCCTACGTCTCGGTGGTAACATTACATGCGTCTATAACGGTATATTTCCTAATCTAAGGCAACCTAACATCTCGGATGCAATATTTGACGACATTCCTGGCGTGTCGAACCCTACTTCTCGGAGGGAACAGTATATACGTCTATAACGTCATATATCCTAACCTAAGGCAACCTAACATCTCGGATGTAACATTTGACAACATTCCAGGCATGTCGGTCCCTACGTCTCGGTGGTAACATTATATGCGTCTATAACGTTATATATCCTTATCTAAGGCAACCTAACATCTCGGATGCAATATTTGACAACATTCCTGGCCTGTCGAACCCTACTTCTCGGAGGGAACAGCATATACCTCTACAACGTCATATATCCTAGCCTAAGGCATCCTAACATTTCGGATGTAACATTTGACAACATTCCAGGCGTGTCGGTCCCTACGTCTCGGTGGTAACGTTACATGCGTCTATAACGGTATATATCCTAATCTTAGGCAACATGACATCTCGGATGTAACATTTTACCACATTCCAGGCGTGTCGGTCCCTACGTCTCGGTGGTAACATTACATGCGTCTATAACGGTATATTTCCTAATCTAAGGCAACCTAACATCACGGATGCAATATTTGACAACATTCCTGGCCTGTCGAACCCTACTTCTCGGAGGGAACAGTATATACGTCTATAACGTCACATATCCTATCCCAAGGCAACCTAACATCTCGGATGTAACATTTGACAACATTCCAGGCATGTCGGTCCCTACGTCTCGGTGGTAACATTATATGCGTCTATAACGTTATATATCCTTATCTAATGCAACCTAACATCTCGGATGCAATATTTGACAACATTCCTGGCCTGTCGAACCCTACTTCTCGGAGGGAACAGTATATACGTCTATAACGTTATATATCCTAACCTAAGGCAACCTAACATCTCGGATGTAATATTCTACAATCTTCCAGGCGTGTCGGACTCTACTTCTCGGTGGTAACATTATATGTGTCTATAACGTTGCATATCCTAATCTAAGGCAACCTAACATCTCGGATGCAATATTTGACAACATTCCTGGCCTGTCGAACCCTACATCTCGGAGGGAACAGTATATACGTCTATAGCGCTATATATATATCCTAATCTAAGGCAACCTAACATCTCGGATGCAATATTTGACTACATTCCTGGCCTGTCGAACCCTACTTCTCGGAGGGAACAGTATATACGTCTATAACGTTATATATCCTAACCGAAGGCAACCTGACATCTCGGATGTAATATTTGACAACATTCCAGGCGTGTCGGACCCTACGTCTCGGTGGTAACATTATATGCGTCTATAACGTTATATATCCTTATCTAAGGCATCCTAACATCTCGGATGCAATATTTGACAACATTCCTGGCCTGTCGAACCCTACTTCTCGGAGGGAACACTATATACGTCTATAACGTTATATATCCTAACCTAAGGCAACCTGACATCTCGGATATATTATTTTACAACATTCCAGGCGTGTCGCACCCTACTTCTCGGTGGGAACATTATATGCGTCTATAACGTTGTATATCCTAATCTAAGGCAACCTAATATCTCGGATGCAATATTTGACAACATTCCTGGCCTGTCGAACAATACTTCTCGGAGGGAACAGTATATACGTCTATAACGTTATATATCCTAACCTAAGGCAACCTAGCATCTCGGATGTAACATTTGACAACATTCCAGGCATGTCGGTCCCTACGTCTCGGTGGTAACATTATATGCGTCTATAACGTTATATATCCTTATCTAAGGCAACCTAACATCTCGGATGCAATATTTGGCAACATTCCTAGCCTGTCGAACCCTACGTCTCGGTGGTAACATTACATGCGTCTATAACGGTATATTTCCTAATCTAAGGCAACCTAACATCTCGGATGCAATATTTGACAACATTCCAGGCGTGTCGGTCCCTACGTCTCGGTGGTAACATTACATGCGTCTATAACGTTATATATCCTAACCTAAGGCTAACTAACATCTCGTATGTAATATTTGACAACATTCCTGGCGTGTCGAACCCTACTTCTCGGTGGGAACAGTATATACGTCTATAACGTTATATATCCTAACCTAAGGCAACCTAACATCTCGGATATAACGTTTGACAACATTCCAGGCGTGTTGGAACCCTACGTCTCGCTGGTAACATTACGTGCGTCTATAACGTTATATATGCTAACCTAAGGCAACCTAATATCTCGGATGCAATATATGACAACATTCCTGGCCTGTCGAACCCTACTTCTCGGAGGGAACAGCATATACCTCTATAACGTCATAAATCCTAACCTAAGGCAACCTAACATCTCGGATGTAGCATTTGACAACATTCCAGGCGTGTGGGTCCCTACGTTTCGGTGGTAACGTTACATGCGTCTATAACGTTATATATCCTAACCTAAGGCAACCTAACATCTCGGATGCAATATTTGACAACATTCCTGGCCTGTCGAACAATACTTCTCGGAGGGAACAGTATATACGTCTATAACGTTATATATCCTAACCTAAGGCAACCTAGCATCTCGGATGTAACATTTTACAACATTCGAGGCATGTCGGTCCCTACGTCTCGGTGGTAACATTATATGCGTCTATAACGTTGTATATCCTAATCTAAGGCAACCTAACATCTCGGATGCAATATTTGACAACATTCCTGGCCTGTCGAACCCTACATCTCGGAGGGAAGGGTATATACGTCTGTAACGTCATATATCCTAACCTAAGACAACCTAACATCTCGGATGTAACATTTGACAACATTCCAGGCGTGTCGGACCCTACGTCTCCGTGGTAACATTACATGCGTCTATAACGTTATATATCCTAACCTAAGGCAACCTAACGTCTCGGATGCAATATTTGACAACATTCCTGGCCTGTCGAACCCTACTTCTCGGAGGGAACAGCATATACCTCTACAACGTCATATATCCTAGCCTAAGGCAACCTAACATCTCGGATGTAACATTTGACAACATTCCAGGCGTGTCGGTCCCTACGTCTCGGTGGTAACGTTACATGCGTCTATAACGTTATATATCCTAGGCTAAGGCAACCTAACATCTCGGATGCAATATTTGACAACATTCCTGGCCTGTCGAACAATACTTCTCGGAGGGAACAGTATATAAGTCTATAACGTTATATATCCTAACCTAAGGCAACCTAGCATCTCGGATGTAACATTTTACAACATTCCAGGCATGTCGGTCCCTACGTCTCGGTGGTAACATTATATGCGTCTATAACGTTATATATCCTAACCTAAGGCCAACTAACATCTCGTATGTAATATTTGACAACATTCCTGGCGTGTCGAACCCTACGTCTCGGTGGTAACATTACATGCGTCTATAACGGTATATTTCCTAATCTAACGCAACCTAACATCTCGGATGCAATATTTGACAACATTCCAGGCGTGTCGGTCCCTACGTCTCGGTGGTAACATTACATGCGTCTATAACGTTATATATCCTAACCTAAGGCCAACTAACATCTCGTATGTAATATTTGACAACATTCCTGGCGTGTCGAACCCTACTTCTCGGTGGGAACAGTATATACGTCTATAACGTTATATATCCTAACCTAAGGCAACCTAACATCTCGGATGCAATATTTGACAACATTCCTGGCGTGTCGAACCCTACTTCTCGGAGGGAACAGTATATACGTCTATAACGTCATATATCCTAACCTAAGGTAACCTGACATCTCGGATATATTATTCTACAACATTCCAGGCGTGTCGGACCCTACTTCTCGGTGGGAACATTATATGCGTCTATAACGTTGTATATCCTAATCTAAGGCAACCTAACATCTCGGATGCAATATTTGACAACATTCCTGGCCTGTCGAACCCTACATCTCGGAGGGAAGAGTATATACGTCTGTAACGTCATATATCCTAACCTAAGACAACCTAACATCTCGGATGTAACATTTGACAACATTCCAGGCGTGTCGGGCCCTACGTCTCCGTGGTAACATTACATGCGTCTATAACGTTATATATCCTAACCTAAGGCAACCTAACGTCTCGGATGCAATATTTGACAACATTCCTGGCCTGTCGAACCCTACTTCTCGGAGGGAACAGCATATACCTCTACAACGTCATATATCCTAGCCTAAGGCAACCTAACATCTCGGATGTAACATTTGACAACATTCCAGGCGTGTCGGTCCCTACGTCTCGGTGGTAACATTACATGCGTCTATAACGGTATATATCCTAATCTTAGGCAACATGACATCTCGGATGTAACATTTTACCACATTCCAGGCGTGTCGGTCCCTACTTCTCGGTGGTAACATTACATGCGTCTATAACGTTATATATCCTAACCTAAGGCCAACTAACATCTGGTATGTAATATTTGACAACATTCCTGGCGTGTCGAACCCTACTTCTCGGAGGGAACAGCATATACGTCTATAACGTCATAAATCCTAACCTAAGGCAACCTAACATCTCGGATGTAGCATTTGACAACATTCCAGGCATGTCGGTCCCTACGTCTCGGTGGTAACATTATATGCGTCTATAACGTTATATATCCTTATCTAAGGCAACCTAACATCTCGGCTGCAATATTTGACAACATTCCTAGCCTGTCGAACCCTACGTCTCGGTGGTAACATTACATGCGTCTATAACGGTATATTTCCTAATCTAAGGCAACCTAACCTCTCGGATGCAATATTTGACAACATTCCTGGCCTGTCGAACAATACTTCTCGGAGGGAACAGTATATACGTCTATAACGTTATATATCCTAACCTAAGGCAACCTAGCATCTCGGATGTAACATTTGACAACATTCCAGGCATGTCGGTCCCTACGTCTCGGTGGTAACATTATATCCGTCTATAACGTTATATATCCTTATCTAAGGCAACCTAACATCTCGGATGCAATATTTGACAACATTCCTAGCCTGTCGAACCCTACGTCTCGGTGGTAACATTACATGCGTCTATAACGGTATATTTCCTAATCTAAGGCAACCTAACATCTCGGATGCAATATTTGACAACATTCCTGGCGTGTCGAACCCTACTTCTCGGAGGGAACAGTATATACGTCTATAACGTCATATATCCTAACCTAAGGCAACCTAACATCTCGGATGTAACATTTGACAACATTCCAGGCATGTCGGTCCCTACGTCTCGGTGGTAACATTATATGCGTCTATAACGTTATATATCCTTATCTAAGGCAACCTAACATCTCGGATGCAATATTTGACAACATTCCTGGCCTGTCGAACCCTACTTCTCGGAGGGAACAGTATATACGTCTATAACGTTATATATCCTAACCTAAGGTAACCTGACATCTCGGATATATTATTCTACAACATTCCAGGCGTGTCGGACCCTACTTCTCGGTGGGAACATTATATGCGTCTATAACGTTGTATATCCTAATCTAAGGCAACCTAACATCTCGGATGCAATATTTGACAACATTCCTGGCCTGTCAAACCCTACATCTCGGAGGGAAGGGTATATACGTCTGTAACGTCATATATCCTAACCTAAGACAACCTAACATCTCGGATGTAACATTTGACAACATTCCAGGCGTGTCGGACCCTACGTCTCCGTGGTAACATTACATGCGTCTATAACGTTATATATCCTAACCTAAGGCAACCTAACGTCTCGGATGCAATATTTGACAACATTCCTGGCCTGTCGAACCCTACTTCTCGGAGGGAACAGCATATACCTCTACAACGTCATATATCCTAGCCTAAGGCAACCTAACATCTCGGATGTTTCATTTGACAACATTCCAGGCGTGTCGGTCCCTACGTCTCGGTGGTAACGTTACATGCGTCTATAACGTTATATATCCTAGGCTAAGGCAACCTAACATCTCGGATGCAATATTTGACAACATTCCTGGCCTGTCGAACAATACTTCTCGGAGGGAACAGTATATACGTCTATAACGTTATATATCCTAATCTAAGGCAACCTAGCATCTCGGATGTAACATTTGACAATATTCCAGGCATGTCGGTCCCTACGTCTCGGTGGTAACATTATATGCGTCTATAACGTTATATATCCTTATCTAAGGCAACCTAACATCTCGGATGCAATATTTGGCAACATTCCTAGCCTGTCGAACCCTACGTCTCGGTGGTAACATTACATGCGTCTATAACGGTATATTTCCTAATCTAAGGCAACCTAACATCTCGGATGCAATATTTGACAACATTCCAGGCGTGTCGGTCCCTACGTCTCGGTGGTAACATTACATGCGTCTATAACGTTATATATCCTAACCTAAGGCCAACTAACATCTCGTATGTAATATTTGACAACATTCCTGGCGTGTCGAACCCTACTTCTCGGTGGTAACAGTATATACGTCTATAACGTTATATATCCTAACCTAAGGCAACCTAACATCTCGGATGTAACATTTGACAACATTCCAGGCGTGTCGGTCCCTACGTCTCGGTGGTAACGTTACATGCGTCTATAACGTTATATATCCTAACCTAAGGCAACCTAACATATCGGATGCAATATTTGACAACATTCCTGGCCTGTCGAACCCTACTTCTCGGAGGGAACAGTATATACGTCTATAACGTCATATATCCTAACCTAAGGCAACCTAACATCTCGGATGTAACATTTGACAACATTCCAGGCATGTCGGTCCCTACGTCTCGGTGGTAACATTATATGCGTCTATAACGTTATATATCCTTATCTAAGGCAACCTAACATCTCGGATGCAATATTTGACAACATTCCTGGGCTGTCGAACCCTACATCTCGGAGGGAACAGTATATACGTCTATAACGTTATATATCCTAACCGAAGGCAACCTGACATCTCGGATGTAATATTCTACATCATTCAAGACGTGTCGGACCCTACTTCTCGGTGGGAACATTATATGAGTCTATAACGTTGTATATCCTAATCTAAGGCAACCTATTATCTCAGACGTAATATTGTACATTATTCCTCGCGTGTCCGTGCATACTTTTCGGTGGGAATATTATATGCGTCCATAACGGTCGATATCGTAATCTAAGGCAATCTAACATCTCGGATGCAATATTTGACAACATTCCTTACCTGTCGAACCCTACTTCTCGGAGGGAACAGTATGTATGTCTGTAACGTTATATATCCTAACCTAAGGCAACCTGACATCTCGGATGTAGTATTCTACAACCTTCCAGGCGTGTCGGACCCTACTTCTCGGTGGTAACATTATATGCGTCTATAACGTTGCATATCCTAATCTAAGGCAACCTAACATCTCGGATGCAACATTTGACAACATTCCTGGCCTGTCGAACCCTACTGCTCGGAGGGAACAGTATATACGTCTATAACGGTATATATCCTAATCTAAGGCAACCTAACATCTCGGATGAAATATGTGACAACATTCCTGGCCTGTCGAACCCTACATCTCGGAGGGAACAGTATATACGTCTGTAACGTCATATATCCTAACCTAAGACAACCTAACATCTCGGATGTAACATTTGACAACATTCCAGGCGTGTCGGTCCCTACGTCTCTGTGGTAACATTACATGCGTCTATAACGTTATATATCCTAACCTAAGGCAACCTAACATCTCGGATGCAATATTTGACAACATTCCTGGCCTGTCGAACCCTACTTCTCGGAGGGAACAGTATATACGTCTATAACGGTATATATCCTAATCTAAGGCAACCTAACATCTCGGATGAAATATGTGACAACATTCCTGGCCTGTCGAACCCTACATCTCGGAGGGAACAGTATATACGTCTGTAACGTCATATATCCTAACCTAAGACAACCTAACATCTCGGATGTAACATTTGACAACATTCCAGGCGTGTCGGTCCCTACGTCTCTGTGGTAACATTACATGCGTCTATAACGTTATATATCCTAACCTAAGGCAACCTAACATCTCGGATGCAATATTTGACAACATTCCTGGCCTGTCGAACCCTACTTCTCGGAGGGAACAGCATATACCTCTATAACGTCATATATCCTAGCCTAAGGCAACCTAACATCTCGGATGTAACATTTGACAACATTCCAGGCGTGTCGGTCCCTACGTCTCGGTGGGAAGGTTACATGCGTCTATAACGTTATATATCCTAACCTAAGGCAACCTAACATCTCGGATGCAATATTTGACAACATTCCAGGCGTGTCGGTCCCTACGTCTCGGTGGTAACATTACATGCGTCAATAACGTTATATATCCTAACCTAAGGCCAACTAACATCTCGTATGTAATATTTGACAACATTCCTGGCGTGTCGAACCCTACTTCTCGGTGGGAACAGTATATACGTCTATAACGTTATATACCCTAACCTAAGGCAACCTAACATCTCGGATATAACGTTTGACAACATTCCAGGCGTGTTGGAACCCTACGTCTCGCTGGTAACATTACGTGCGTCTATAACGTTATATATGCTAACCTAAGGCAACCTAATATCTCGGATGCAATATTTGACAACATTCCTGGCCTGTCGAACCCTACTTCTCGGAGGGAACAGCATATACGTCTATAACGTCATAAATCCTAACCTAAGGCAACCTAACATCTCGGATGTAGCATTTGACAACATTCCAGGCGTGTGGGTCCCTACGTCTCGGTGGTAACGTTACATGCGTCTATAACGTTATATATCCTAACCTAAGGCAACCTAACATCTCGGATGCAATATTTGACAACATTCCTGGCCTGTCGAACAATACTTCTCGGAGGGAACAGTATATACGTCTATAACGTTATATATCCTAACCTAAGGCAACCTAGCATCTCGGATGTAACATTTGACAACATTCCAGGCATGTCGGTCCCTACGTCTCGGTGGTAACATTATATGCGTCTATAACGTTATATATCCTTATCTAAGGCAACCTAACATCTCGGATGCAATATTTGACAACATTCCTAGCCTGTCGAACCCTACGTCTCGGTGGTAACATTACATGCGTCTATAACGGTATATTTCCTAATCTAAGGCAACCTAACATCTCGGATGCAATATTTGACAACATTCCTGGCGTGTCGAACCCTACTTCTCGGAGGGAACAGTATATACGTCTATAACGTCATATATCCTAACCGAAGGCAACCTAACATCTCGGATGTAACATTTGACAACATTCCAGGCGTGTCGGACCCTACGTCTCGGTGGTAACATTATATGCGTCTATAACGTTATATATCCTTATCTAAGGCAACCTAACATCTCGGATGCAATATTTGACAACATTCCTGGCCTGTCGAACCCTACGTCTCGGTGGTAACATTACATGCGTCTATAACGGTATATTTCCTAATCTAAGGCAACCTAACATCTCGGATGCAATATTTGACAACATTCCTGGCCTGTCGAACCCTACTTCTCGGAGGGAACAGTATATATGTCTATAACGTCATATATCCTAACCTAAGGCAACCTAACATCTCGGATGCAATATTTGACAACATTCCTGGCCTGTCGAACCCTACTGCTCGGAGGGAACAGTATATACATCTATAACGGTATATATCCTAATCTAAGGCAACCTAACATCTCGGATGAAATATGTGACAACATTCCTGGCCTGTCGAACCCTACATCTCGGAGGGAACAGTATATACGTCTGTAACGTCATATATCCTAACCTAAGACAACCTCACATCTCGGATGTAACATTTGACAACATTCCAGGCGTGTCGATCCCTACGTCTCGGTGGTAACATTACATGCGTCTATAACGTTATATATCCTTATCTGAGGCAACCTAACATCTTGGATGTAACATTTGACAACATTCCAGGCGTGTCGGTCCCTACGTGTCGCTGGTAACATTACATGCGTCTATAACGGTATATTTCCTAATCTAAGGCAACCTAACACCTCGGATGCAATATTTGACAACATTCCTGGCCTGTCGAACCCTACTTCTCGGAGGGAACAGTATATACGTCTATAACGTCATATATCCTATCCCAAGGCAACCTAACATCTCGGATGTAACATTTGACAACATTCCAGGCGTGTCGGACTCTACTTCTCGGTGGTAACATTATATGTGTCTATAACGTTATATATCCTAACCTAAGGCAACCTAACATCTCGGATGCAATATTTGACAACATTCCTGGCCTGTCGAACAATACTTCTCGGAGGGAACAGTATATACGTCTATAACGTTATATATCCTAACCTAAGGCAACCTAGCATCTCGGATGTAACATTTGACAACATTCCAGGCATGTCGGTCCCTACGTCTCGGTGGTAACATTATATGCGTCTATAACGTTATATATCCTTATCTAAGGCAACCTAACATCTCGGATGCAATATTTGACAACATTCCTAGCCTGTCGAACCCTACGTCTCGGTGGTAACATTACATGCGTCTATAACGGTATATTTCCTAATCTAAGGCAACCTAACATCTCGGATGCAATATTTGACAACATTCCTGGCGTGTCGAACCCTACTTCTCGGAGGGAACAGTATATACGTCTATAACGTCATATATCCTAACCGAAGGCAACCTAACATCTCGGATGTAACATTTGACAACATTCCAGGCGTGTCGGACCCTACGTCTCGGTGGTAACATTATATGCGTCTATAACGTTATATATCCTTATCTAAGGCAACCTAACATCTCGGATGCAATATTTGACAACATTCCTGGCCTGTCGAACCCTACGTCTCGGTGGTAACATTACATGCGTCTATAACGGTATATTTCCTAATCTAAGGCAACCTAACATCTCGGATGCAATATTTGACAACATTCCTGGCCTGTCGAACCCTACTTCTCGGAGGGAACAGTATATATGTCTATAACGTCATATATCCTAACCTAAGGCAACCTAACATCTCGGATGCAATATTTGACAACATTCCTGGCCTGTCGAACCCTACTGCTCGGAGGGAACAGTATATACATCTATAACGGTATATATCCTAATCTAAGGCAACCTAACATCTCGGATGAAATATGTGACAACATTCCTGGCCTGTCGAACCCTACATCTCGGAGGGAACAGTATATACGTCTGTAACGTCATATATCCTAACCTAAGACAACCTCACATCTCGGATGTAACATTTGACAACATTCCAGGCGTGTCGATCCCTACGTCTCGGTGGTAACATTACATGCGTCTATAACGTTATATATCCTTATCTGAGGCAACCTAACATCTTGGATGTAACATTTGACAACATTCCAGGCGTGTCGGTCCCTACGTGTCGCTGGTAACATTACATGCGTCTATAACGGTATATTTCCTAATCTAAGGCAACCTAACACCTCGGATGCAATATTTGACAACATTCCTGGCCTGTCGAACCCTACTTCTCGGAGGGAACAGTATATACGTCTATAACGTCATATATCCTATCCCAAGGCAACCTAACATCTCGGATGTAACATTTGACAACATTCCAGGCGTGTCGGACTCTACTTCTCGGTGGTAACATTATATGTGTCTATAACGTTGCATATCCTAATCTAAGGCAACCTAACATCTCGGATGCAATATTTGACAACATTCCTGTCCTGTCGAACCCTACATCTCGGAGGGAACAGTATATACGTCTATAGCGCTATATATATATCCTAATCTAAGGCAACCTAACACCTCGGATGGAACATTTGACAACATTCCAGGTGTGTCGGTCCCTACGTCTCGGTGGGAAGGTTACATGCGTCTATAACGTTATATATCCTAACCTAAGGCAACCTAACATCTCGGATGTAACATTTGACAACATTCCAGGCATGTCGGTCCGTACGTCTCGGTGGTAACATTATATGCGTCTATAACGTTATATATCCTTATCTAAGGCAACCTAACATCTCGGATGCAATATTTGACAACATTCCTAGCCTGTCGAACCCTACGTCTCGGTGGTAACATTACATGCGTCTATAACGGTATATTTCCTAATCTAAGGCAACCTAACATCTCGGATGCAATATTTGACGACATTCCTGGCGTGTCGAACCCTACTTCTCGGAGGGAACAGTATATACGTCTATAACGTCATATATCCTAACCTAAGGCAACCTAACATCTCGGATGTAACATTTGACAACATTCCAGGCATGTCGGTCCCTACGTCTCGGTGGGAAGGTTACATGCGTCTATAACGTTATATATCCTAACCTAAGGCAACCTAACATCTCGGATGCAATATTTGACAACATTCCAGGCGTGTCGGTCCCTACGTCTCGGTGGTAACATTACATGCGTCAATAACGTTATATATCCTAACCTAAGGCCAACTAACATCTCGTATGTAATATTTGACAACATTCCTGGCGTGTCGAACCCTACTTCTCGGTGGGAACAGTATATACGTCTATAACGTTATATACCCTAACCTAAGGCAACCTAACATCTCGGATATAACGTTTGACAACATTCCAGGCGTGTTGGAACCCTACGTCTCGCTGGTAACATTACGTGCGTCTATAACGTTATATATGCTAACCTAAGGCAACCTAATATCTCGGATGCAATATTTGACAACATTCCTGGCCTGTCGAACCCTACTTCTCGGAGGGAACAGCATATACGTCTATAACGTCATAAATCCTAACCTAAGGCAACCTAACATCTCGGATGTAGCATTTGACAACATTCCAGGCGTGTGGGTCCCTACGTCTCGGTGGTAACGTTACATGCGTCTATAACGTTATATATCCTAACCTAAGGCAACCTAAGATCTCGGATGCAATATTTGACAACATTCCTGGCCTGTCGAACAATACTTCTCGGAGGGAACAGTATATACGTCTATAACGTTATATATCCTAACCTAAGGCAACCTAGCATCTCGGATGTAACATTTGACAACATTCCAGGCATGTCGGTCCCTACGTCTCGGTGGTAACATTATATGCGTCTATAACGTTATATATCCTTATCTAAGGCAACCTAACATCTCGGATGCAATATTTGACAACATTCCTAGCCTGTCGAACCCTACGTCTCGGTGGTAACATTACATGCGTCTATAACGGTATATTTCCTAATCTAAGGCAACCTAACATCTCGGATGCAATATTTGACAACATTCCTGGCGTGTCGAACCCTACTTCTCGGAGGGAACAGTATATACGTCTATAACGTCATATATCCTAACCGAAGGCAACCTAACATCTCGGATGTAACATTTGACAACATTCCAGGCGTGTCGGACCCTACGTCTCGGTGGTAACATTATATGCGTCTATAACGTTATATATCCTTATCTAAGGCAACCTAACATCTCGGATGCAATATTTGACAACATTCCTGGCCTGTCGAACCCTACGTCTCGGTGGTAACATTACATGCGTCTATAACGGTATATTTCCTAATCTAAGGCAACCTAACATCTCGGATGCAATATTTGACAACATTCCTGGCCTGTCGAACCCTACTTCTCGGAGGGAACAGTATATATGTCTATAACGTCATATATCCTAACCTAAGGCAACCTAACATCTCGGATGCAATATTTGACAACATTCCTGGCCTGTCGAACCCTACTGCTCGGAGGGAACAGTATATACATCTATAACGGTATATATCCTAATCTAAGGCAACCTAACATCTCGGATGAAATATGTGACAACATTCCTGGCCTGTCGAACCCTACATCTCGGAGGGAACAGTATATACGTCTGTAACGTCATATATCCTAACCTAAGACAACCTCACATCTCGGATGTAACATTTGACAACATTCCAGGCGTGTCGATCCCTACGTCTCGGTGGTAACATTACATGCGTCTATAACGTTATATATCCTTATCTGAGGCAACCTAACATCTTGGATGTAACATTTGACAACATTCCAGGCGTGTCGGTCCCTACGTGTCGCTGGTAACATTACATGCGTCTATAACGGTATATTTCCTAATCTAAGGCAACCTAACACCTCGGATGCAATATTTGACAACATTCCTGGCCTGTCGAACCCTACTTCTCGGAGGGAACAGTATATACGTCTATAACGTCATATATCCTATCCCAAGGCAACCTAACATCTCGGATGTAACATTTGACAACATTCCAGGCGTGTCGGACTCTACTTCTCGGTGGTAACATTATATGTGTCTATAACGTTATATATCCTAACCTAAGGCAACCTAACATCTCGGATGCAATATTTGACAACATTCCTGGCCTGTCGAACAATACTTCTCGGAGGGAACAGTATATACGTCTATAACGTTATATATCCTAACCTAAGGCAACCTAGCATCTCGGATGTAACATTTGACAACATTCCAGGCATGTCGGTCCCTACGTCTCGGTGGTAACATTATATGCGTCTATAACGTTATATATCCTTATCTAAGGCAACCTAACATCTCGGATGCAATATTTGACAACATTCCTAGCCTGTCGAACCCTACGTCTCGGTGGTAACATTACATGCGTCTATAACGGTATATTTCCTAATCTAAGGCAACCTAACATCTCGGATGCAATATTTGACAACATTCCTGGCGTGTCGAACCCTACTTCTCGGAGGGAACAGTATATACGTCTATAACGTCATATATCCTAACCGAAGGCAACCTAACATCTCGGATGTAACATTTGACAACATTCCAGGCGTGTCGGACCCTACGTCTCGGTGGTAACATTATATGCGTCTATAACGTTATATATCCTTATCTAAGGCAACCTAACATCTCGGATGCAATATTTGACAACATTCCTGGCCTGTCGAACCCTACGTCTCGGTGGTAACATTACATGCGTCTATAACGGTATATTTCCTAATCTAAGGCAACCTAACATCTCGGATGCAATATTTGACAACATTCCTGGCCTGTCGAACCCTACTTCTCGGAGGGAACAGTATATATGTCTATAACGTCATATATCCTAACCTAAGGCAACCTAACATCTCGGATGCAATATTTGACAACATTCCTGGCCTGTCGAACCCTACTGCTCGGAGGGAACAGTATATACATCTATAACGGTATATATCCTAATCTAAGGCAACCTAACATCTCGGATGAAATATGTGACAACATTCCTGGCCTGTCGAACCCTACATCTCGGAGGGAACAGTATATACGTCTGTAACGTCATATATCCTAACCTAAGACAACCTCACATCTCGGATGTAACATTTGACAACATTCCAGGCGTGTCGATCCCTACGTCTCGGTGGTAACATTACATGCGTCTATAACGTTATATATCCTTATCTGAGGCAACCTAACATCTTGGATGTAACATTTGACAACATTCCAGGCGTGTCGGTCCCTACGTGTCGCTGGTAACATTACATGCGTCTATAACGGTATATTTCCTAATCTAAGGCAACCTAACACCTCGGATGCAATATTTGACAACATTCCTGGCCTGTCGAACCCTACTTCTCGGAGGGAACAGTATATACGTCTATAACGTCATATATCCTATCCCAAGGCAACCTAACATCTCGGATGTAACATTTGACAACATTCCAGGCGTGTCGGACTCTACTTCTCGGTGGTAACATTATATGTGTCTATAACGTTGCATATCCTAATCTAAGGCAACCTAACATCTCGGATGCAATATTTGACAACATTCCTGTCCTGTCGAACCCTACATCTCGGAGGGAACAGTATATACGTCTATAGCGCTATATATATATCCTAATCTAAGGCAACCTAACACCTCGGATGGAACATTTGACAACATTCCAGGTGTGTCGGTCCCTACGTCTCGGTGGGAAGGTTACATGCGTCTATAACGTTATATATCCTAACCTAAGGCAACCTAACATCTCGGATGTAACATTTGACAACATTCCAGGCATGTCGGTCCGTACGTCTCGGTGGTAACATTATATGCGTCTATAACGTTATATATCCTTATCTAAGGCAACCTAACATCTCGGATGCAATATTTGACAACATTCCTAGCCTGTCGAACCCTACGTCTCGGTGGTAACATTACATGCGTCTATAACGGTATATTTCCTAATCTAAGGCAACCTAACATCTCGGATGCAATATTTGACGACATTCCTGGCGTGTCGAACCCTACTTCTCGGAGGGAACAGTATATACGTCTATAACGTCATATATCCTAACCTAAGGCAACCTAACATCTCGGATGTAACATTTGACAACATTCCAGGCATGTCGGTCCCTACGTCTCGGTGGTAACATTATATGCGTCTATAACGTTATATATCCTTATCTAAGGCAACCTAACATCTCGGATGCAATATTTGACAACATTCCTGGCCTGTCGAACCCTACTTCTCGGAGGGAACAGCATATACCTCTACAACGTCATATATCCTAGCCTAAGGCATCCTAACATTTCGGATGTAACATTTGACAACATTCCAGGCGTGTCGGTCCCTACGTCTCGGTGGTAACGTTACATGCGTCTATAACGGTATATATCCTAATCTTAGGCAACATGACATCTCGGATGTAACATTTTACCACATTCCAGGCGTGTCGGTCCCTACGTCTCGGTGGTAACATTACATGCGTCTATAACGGTATATTTCCTAATCTAAGGCAACCTAACATCACGGATGCAATATTTGACAACATTCCTGGCCTGTCGAACCCTACTTCTCGGAGGGAACAGTATATACGTCTATAACGTCACATATCCTATCCCAAGGCAACCTAACATCTCGGATGTAACATTTGACAACATTCCAGGCATGTCGGTCCCTACGTCTCGGTGGTAACATTATATGCGTCTATAACGTTATATATCCTTATCTAATGCAACCTAACATCTCGGATGCAATATTTGACAACATTCCTGGCCTGTCGAACCCTACTTCTCGGAGGGAACAGTATTTACGTCTATAACGTTATATATCCTAACCTAAGGCAACCTAACATCTCGGATGTAATATTCTACAATCTTCCAGGCGTGTCGGACTCTACTTCTCGGTGGTAACATTATATGTGTCTATAACGTTGCATATCCTAATCTAAGGCAACCTAACATCTCGGATGCAATATTTGACAACATTCCTGGCCTGTCGAACCCTACATCTCGGAGGGAACAGTATATACGTCTATAGCGCTATATATATATCCTAATCTAAGGCAACCTAACATCTCGGATGCAATATTTGACTACATTCCTGGCCTGTCGAACCCTACTTCTCGGAGGGAACAGTATATACGTCTATAACGTTATATATCCTAACCGAAGGCAACCTGACATCTCGGATGTAATATTTGACAACATTCCAGGCGTGTCGGACCCTACGTCTCGGTGGTAACATTATATGCGTCTATAACGTTATATATCCTTATCTAAGGCATCCTAACATCTCGGATGCAATATTTGACAACATTCCTGGCCTGTCGAACCCTACTTCTCGGAGGGAACACTATATACGTCTATAACGTTATATATCCTAACCTAAGGCAACCTGACATCTCGGATATATTATTTTACAACATTCCAGGCGTGTCGCACCCTACTTCTCGGTGGGAACATTATATGCGTCTATAACGTTGTATATCCTAATCTAAGGCAACCTAATATCTCGGATGCAATATTTGACAACATTCCTGGCCTGTCGAACAATACTTCTCGGAGGGAACAGTATATACGTCTATAACGTTATATATCCTAACCTAAGGCAACCTAGCATCTCGGATGTAACATTTGACAACATTCCAGGCATGTCGGTCCCTACGTCTCGGTGGTAACATTATATGCGTCTATAACGTTATATATCCTTATCTAAGGCAACCTAACATCTCGGATGCAATATTTGGCAACATTCCTAGCCTGTCGAACCCTACGTCTCGGTGGTAACATTACATGCGTCTATAACGGTATATTTCCTAATCTAAGGCAACCTAACATCTCGGATGCAATATTTGACAACATTCCAGGCGTGTCGGTCCCCACGTCTCGGTGGTAACATTACATGCGTCTATAACGTTATATATCCTAACCTAAGGCCAACTAACATCTCGTATGTAATATTTGACAACATTCCTGGCGTGTCGAACCCTACTTCTCGGTGGGAACAGTATATACGTCTATAACGTTATATATCCTAACCTAAGGCAACCTAACATCTCGGATATAACGTTTGACAACATTCCAGGCGTGTTGGAACCCTACGTCTCGCTGGTAACATTACGTGCGTCTATAACGTTATATATGCTAACCTAAGGCAACCTAATATCTCGGATGCAATATATGACAACATTCCTGGCCTGTCGAACCCTACTTCTCGGAGGGAACAGCATATACGTCTATAACGTCATAAATCCTAACCTAAGGCAACCTAACATCTCGGATGTAGCATTTGACAACATTCCAGGCGTGTGGGTCCCTACGTTTCGGTGGTAACGTTACATGCGTCTATAACGTTATATATCCTAACCTAAGGCAACCTAACATCTCGGATGCAATATTTGACAACATTCCTGGCCTGTCGAACAATACTTCTCGGAGGGAACAGTATATACGTCTATAACGTTATATATCCTAACCTAAGGCAACCTAGCATCTCGGATGTAACATTTTACAACATTCGAGGCATGTCGGTCCCTACGTCTCGGTGGTAACATTATATGCGTCTATAACGTTATATATCCTTATCTAAGGCAACCTAACATCTCGGATGCAATATTTGACAACATTCCTAGCCTGTCGAACCCTACGTCTCGGTGGTAACATTACATGCGTCTATAACGGTATATTTCCTAATCTAAGGCAACCTAACATCTCGGATGCAATATTTGACAACATTGCTGGCCTGTCGAACCCTACTTCTCGGAGGGAACAGTATATACGTCTATAACGTTATATATCCTAACCTAAGGTAACCTGACATCTCGGATATATTATTCTACAACATTCCAGGCGTGTCGGACCCTACTTCTCGGTGGGAACATTATATGCGTCTATAACGTTGTATATCCTAATCTAAGGCAACCTAACATCTCGGATGCAATATTTGACAACATTCCTGGCCTGTCGAACCCTACATCTCGGAGGGAAGGGTATATACGTCTGTAACGTCATATATCCTAACCTAAGACAACCTAACATCTCGGATGTAACATTTGACAACATTCCAGGCGTGTCGGACCCTACGTCTCCGTGGTAACATTACATGCGTCTATAACGTTATATATCCTAACCTAAGGCAACCTAACGTCTCGGATGCAATATTTGACAACATTCCTGGCCTGTCGAACCCTACTTCTCGGAGGGAACAGCATATACCTCTACAACGTCATATATCCTAGCCTAAGGCAACCTAACATCTCGGATGTAACATTTGACAACATTCCAGGCGTGTCGGTCCCTACGTCTCGGTGGTAACGTTACATGCGTCTATAACGTTATATATCCTAGGCTAAGGCAACCTAACATCTCGGATGCAATATTTGACAACATTCCTGGCCTGTCGAACAATACTTCTCGGAGGGAACAGTATATAAGTCTATAACGTTATATATCCTAACCTAAGGCAACCTAGCATCTCGGATGTAACATTTTACAACATTCCAGGCATGTCGGTCCCTACGTCTCGGTGGTAACATTATATGCGTCTATAACGTTATATATCCTAACCTAAGGCCAACTAACATCTCGTATGTAATATTTGACAACATTCCTGGCGTGTCGAACCCTACGTCTCGGTGGTAACATTACATGCGTCTATAACGGTATATTTCCTAATCTAACGCAACCTAACATCTCGGATGCAATATTTGACAACATTCCAGGCGTGTCGGTCCCTACGTCTCGGTGGTAACATTACATGCGTCTATAACGTTATATATCCTAACCTAAGGCCAACTAACATCTCGTATGTAATATTTGACAACATTCCTGGCGTGTCGAACCCTACTTCTCGGTGGGAACAGTATATACGTCTATAACGTTATATATCCTAACCTAAGGCAACCTAACATCTCGGATGCAATATTTGACAACATTCCTGGCGTGTCGAACCCTACTTCTCGGAGGGAACAGTATATACGTCTATAACGTCATATATCCTAACCTAAGGTAACCTGACATCTCGGATATATTATTCTACAACATTCCAGGCGTGTCGGACCCTACTTCTCGGTGGGAACATTATATGCGTCTATAACGTTGTATATCCTAATCTAAGGCAACCTAACATCTCGGATGCAATATTTGACAACATTCCTGGCCTGTCGAACCCTACATCTCGGAGGGAAGAGTATATACGTCTGTAACGTCATATATCCTAACCTAAGACAACCTAACATCTCGGATGTAACATTTGACAACATTCCAGGCGTGTCGGGCCCTACGTCTCCGTGGTAACATTACATGCGTCTATAACGTTATATATCCTAACCTAAGGCAACCTAACGTCTCGGATGCAATATTTGACAACATTCCTGGCCTGTCGAACCCTACTTCTCGGAGGGAACAGCATATACCTCTACAACGTCATATATCCTAGCCTAAGGCAACCTAACATCTCGGATGTAACATTTGACAACATTCCAGGCGTGTCGGTCCCTACGTCTCGGTGGTAACATTACATGCGTCTATAACGGTATATATCCTAATCTTAGGCAACATGACATCTCGGATGTAACATTTTACCACATTCCAGGCGTGTCGGTCCCTACTTCTCGGTGGTAACATTACATGCGTCTATAACGTTATATATCCTAACCTAAGGCCAACTAACATCTGGTATGTAATATTTGACAACATTCCTGGCGTGTCGAACCCTACTTCTCGGAGGGAACAGCATATACGTCTATAACGTCATAAATCCTAACCTAAGGCAACCTAACATCTCGGATGTAGCATTTGACAACATTCCAGGCATGTCGGTCCCTACGTCTCGGTGGTAACATTATATGCGTCTATAACGTTATATATCCTTATCTAAGGCAACCTAACATCTCGGCTGCAATATTTGACAACATTCCTAGCCTGTCGAACCCTACGTCTCGGTGGTAACATTACATGCGTCTATAACGGTATATTTCCTAATCTAAGGCAACCTAACCTCTCGGATGCAATATTTGACAACATTCCTGGCCTGTCGAACAATACTTCTCGGAGGGAACAGTATATACGTCTATAACGTTATATATCCTAACCTAAGGCAACCTAGCATCTCGGATGTAACATTTGACAACATTCCAGGCATGTCGGTCCCTACGTCTCGGTGGTAACATTATATCCGTCTATAACGTTATATATCCTTATCTAAGGCAACCTAACATCTCGGATGCAATATTTGACAACATTCCTAGCCTGTCGAACCCTACGTCTCGGTGGTAACATTACATGCGTCTATAACGGTATATTTCCTAATCTAAGGCAACCTAACATCTCGGATGCAATATTTGACAACATTCCTGGCGTGTCGAACCCTACTTCTCGGAGGGAACAGTATATACGTCTATAACGTCATATATCCTAACCTAAGGCAACCTAACATCTCGGATGTAACATTTGACAACATTCCAGGCATGTCGGTCCCTACGTCTCGGTGGTAACATTATATGCGTCTATAACGTTATATATCCTTATCTAAGGCAACCTAACATCTCGGATGCAATATTTGACAACATTCCTGGCCTGTCGAACCCTACTTCTCGGAGGGAACAGTATATACGTCTATAACGTTATATATCCTAACCTAAGGTAACCTGACATCTCGGATATATTATTCTACAACATTCCAGGCGTGTCGGACCCTACTTCTCGGTGGGAACATTATATGCGTCTATAACGTTGTATATCCTAATCTAAGGCAACCTAACATCTCGGATGCAATATTTGACAACATTCCTGGCCTGTCGAACCCTACTTCTCGGAGGGAACAGCATATACCTCTACAACGTCATATATCCTAGCCTAAGGCAACCTAACATCTCGGATGTTTCATTTGACAACATTCCAGGCGTGTCGGTCCCTACGTCTCGGTGGTAACGTTACATGCGTCTATAACGTTATATATCCTAGGCTAAGGCAACCTAACATCTCGGATGCAATATTTGACAACATTCCTGGCCTGTCGAACAATACTTCTCGGAGGGAACAGTATATACGTCTATAACGTTATATATCCTAATCTAAGGCAACCTAGCATCTCGGATGTAACATTTGACAATATTCCAGGCATGTCGGTCCCTACGTCTCGGTGGTAACATTATATGCGTCTATAACGTTATATATCCTTATCTAAGGCAACCTAACATCTCGGATGCAATATTTGGCAACATTCCTAGCCTGTCGAACCCTACGTCTCGGTGGTAACATTACATGCGTCTATAACGGTATATTTCCTAATCTAAGGCAACCTAACATCTCGGATGCAATATTTGACAACATTCCAGGCGTGTCGGTCCCTACGTCTCGGTGGTAACATTACATGCGTCTATAACGTTATATATCCTAACCTAAGGCCAACTAACATCTCGTATGTAATATTTGACAACATTCCTGGCGTGTCGAACCCTACTTCTCGGTGGTAACAGTATATACGTCTATAACGTTATATATCCTAACCTAAGGCAACCTAACATCTCGGATGTAACATTTGACAACATTCCAGGCGTGTCGGTCCCTACGTCTCGGTGGTAACGTTACATGCGTCTATAACGTTATATATCCTAACCTAAGGCAACCTAACATATCGGATGCAATATTTGACAACATTCCTGGCCTGTCGAACCCTACTTCTCGGAGGGAACAGTATATACGTCTATAACGTCATATATCCTAACCTAAGGCAACCTAACATCTCGGATGTAACATTTGACAACATTCCAGGCATGTCGGTCCCTACGTCTCGGTGGTAACATTATATGCGTCTATAACGTTATATATCCTTATCTAAGGCAACCTAACATCTCGGATGCAATATTTGACAACATTCCTGGGCTGTCGAACCCTACATCTCGGAGGGAACAGTATATACGTCTATAACGTTATATATCCTAACCGAAGGCAACCTGACATCTCGGATGTAATATTCTACATCATTCAAGACGTGTCGGACCCTACTTCTCGGTGGGAACATTATATGAGTCTATAACGTTGTATATCCTAATCTAAGGCAACCTATTATCTCAGACGTAATATTGTACATTATTCCTCGCGTGTCCGTGCATACTTTTCGGTGGGAATATTATATGCGTCCATAACGGTCGATATCGTAATCTAAGGCAATCTAACATCTCGGATGCAATATTTGACAACATTCCTTACCTGTCGAACCCTACTTCTCGGAGGGAACAGTATGTATGTCTGTAACGTTATATATCCTAACCTAAGGCAACCTGACATCTCGGATGTAGTATTCTACAACCTTCCAGGCGTGTCGGACCCTACTTCTCGGTGGTAACATTATATGCGTCTATAACGTTGCATATCCTAATCTAAGGCAACCTAACATCTCGGATGCAACATTTGACAACATTCCTGGCCTGTCGAACCCTACTGCTCGGAGGGAACAGTATATACGTCTATAACGGTATATATCCTAATCTAAGGCAACCTAACATCTCGGATGAAATATGTGACAACATTCCTGGCCTGTCGAACCCTACATCTCGGAGGGAACAGTATATACGTCTGTAACGTCATATATCCTAACCTAAGACAACCTAACATCTCGGATGTAACATTTGACAACATTCCAGGCGTGTCGGTCCCTACGTCTCTGTGGTAACATTACATGCGTCTATAACGTTATATATCCTAACCTAAGGCAACCTAACATCTCGGATGCAATATTTGACAACATTCCTGGCCTGTCGAACCCTACTTCTCGGAGGGAACAGTATATACGTCTATAACGGTATATATCCTAATCTAAGGCAACCTAACATCTCGGATGAAATATGTGACAACATTCCTGGCCTGTCGAACCCTACATCTCGGAGGGAACAGTATATACGTCTGTAACGTCATATATCCTAACCTAAGACAACCTAACATCTCGGATGTAACATTTGACAACATTCCAGGCGTGTCGGTCCCTACGTCTCTGTGGTAACATTACATGCGTCTATAACGTTATATATCCTAACCTAAGGCAACCTAACATCTCGGATGCAATATTTGACAACATTCCTGGCCTGTCGAACCCTACTTCTCGGAGGGAACAGCATATACCTCTATAACGTCATATATCCTAGCCTAAGGCAACCTAACATCTCGGATGTAACATTTGACAACATTCCAGGCGTGTCGGTCCCTACGTCTCGGTGGGAAGGTTACATGCGTCTATAACGTTATATATCCTAACCTAAGGCAACCTAACATCTCGGATGTAACATTTGACAACATTCCAGGCATGTCGGTCCCTACGTCTCGGTGGTAACATTATATGCGTCTATAACGTTATATATCCGTATCTAAGGCAACCTAACATCTCGGATGCAATATTTGACAACATTCCTGGCCTGTCGAACCCTACTTCTCGGAGGGAACAGTATATACGTCTATAACGTTATATATCCTAACCTAAGGCAAAGTGACATCTCGGATATATTATTCTACAACATTCCAGGCGTGTCGGACCCTACTTCTCGGTGGGAACATTATATGCGTCTATAACGTTGTATATCCTAATCTAAGGCAACCTAACATCTCGGATGCAATATTTGACAACATTCCTGGCCTGTCGAACCCTACTTCTCGGAGGGAACAGCATATACGTCTATAACGTCATAAATCCTAACCTAAGGCAACCTAACATCTCGGATGTAGCATTTGACAACATTCCAGGCGTGTGGGTCCCTACGTCTCGGTGGTAACGTTACATGCGTCTATAACGTTATATATCCTAACCTAAGGCAACCTAACATCTCGGATGCAATATTTGACAACATTCCTGGCCTGTCGAACAATACTTCTCGGAGGGAACAGTATATACGTCTATAACGTTATATATCCTAACCTAAGGCAACCTAGCATCTCGGATGTAACATTTGACAACATTCCAGGCATGTCGGTCCCTACGTCTCGGTGGTAACATTATATGCGTCTATAACGTTATATATCCTTATCTAAGGCAACCTAACATCTCGGCTGCAATATTTGACAACATTCCTAGCCTGTCGAACCCTACGTCTCGGTGGTAACATTACATGCGTCTATAACGGTATATTTCCTAATCTAAGGTAACCTAACCTCTCGGATGCAATATTTGACAACATTCCTGGCCTGTCGAACAATACTTCTCGGAGGGAACAGTATATACGTCTATAACGTTATATATACTAACCTAAGGCAACCTAGCATCTCGGATGTAACATTTGACAACATTCCAGGCATGTCGGTCCCTACGTCTCGGTGGTAACATTATATGCGTCTATAACGTTATATATCCTTATCTAAGGCAACCTAACATCTCGGATGCAATATTTGACAACATTCCTAGCCTGTCGAACCCTACGTCTCGGTGGTAACATTACATGCGTCTATAACGGTATATTTCCTAATCTAAGGCAACCTAACATCTCGGATGCAATATTTGACAACATTCCTGGCGTGCCGAACCCTACTTCTCGGAGGGAACAGTATATACGTCTATAACGTCATATATCCTAACCTAAGGCAACCTAACATCTCGGATGTAACATTTGACAACATTCCAGGCATGTCGGTCCCTACGTCTCGGTGGTAACATTATATGCGTCTATAACGTTATATATCCTTATCTAAGGCAACCTAACATCTCGGATGCAATATTTGACAACATTCCTGGCCTGTCGAACCCTACTTCTCGGAGGGAACAGTATATACGTCTATAACGTTATATATCCTAACCTAAGGTAACCTGACATCTCGGATATATTATTCTACAACATTCCAGGCGTGTCGGACCCTACTTCTCGGTGGGAACATTATATGCGTCTATAACGTTGTATATCCTAATCTAAGGCAACCTAACATCTCGGATGCAATATTTGACAACATTCCTGGCCTGTCGAACCCTACATCTCGGAGGGAAGGGTATATACGTCTGTAACGTCATATATCCTAACCTAAGACAACCTAACATCTCGGATGTAACATTTGACAACATTCCAGGCGTGTCGGACCCTACGTCTCCGTGGTAACATTACATGCGTCTATAACGTTATATATCCTAACCTAAGGCAACCTAACGTCTCGGATGCAATATTTGACAACATTCCTGGCCTGTCGAACCCTACTTCTCGGAGGGAACAGCATATACCTCTACAACGTCATATATCCTAGCCTAAGGCAACCTAACATCTCGGATGTAACATTTGACAACATTCCAGGCGTGTCGGTCCCTACGTCTCGGTGGTAACGTTACATGCGTCTATAACGTTATATATCCTAGGCTAAGGCAACCTAACATCTCGGATGCAATATTTGACAACATTCCTGGCCTGTCGAACAATACTTCTCGGAGGGAACAGTATATACGTCTATAACGTTATATATCCTAACCTAAGGCAACCTAGCATCTCGGATGTAACATTTGACAATATTCCAGGCATGTCGGTCCCTACGTCTCGGTGGTAACATTATATGCGTCTATAACGTTATATATCCTTATCTAAGGCAACCTAACATCTCGGATGCAATATTTGGCAACATTCCTAGCCTGTCGAACCCTACGTCTCGGTGGTAACATTACATGCGTCTATAACGGTATATTTCCTAATCTAAGGCAACCTAACATCTCGGATGCAATATTTGACAACATTCCAGGCGTGTCGGTCCCTACGTCTCGGTGGTAACATTACATGCGTCTATAACGTTATATATCCTAACCTAAGGCCAACTAACATCTCGTATGTAATATTTGGCAACATTCCTGGCGTGTCGAACCCTACTTCTCGGTGGTAACAGTATATACGTCTATAACGTTATATATCCTAACCTAAGGCAACCTAACATCTCGGATGTAACATTTGACAACATTCCAGGCGTGTCGGTCCCTACGTCTCGGTGGTAACGTTACATGCGTCTATAACGTTATATATCCTAACCTAAGGCAACCTAACATATCGGATGCAATATTTGACAACATTCCTGGCCTGTCGAACCCTACTTCTCGGAGGGAACAGTATATACGTCTATAACGTTATATATCCTAACCTAAGGTAACCTGACATCTCGGATATATTATTCTACAACATTCCAGGCGTGTCGGACCCTACTTCTCGGTGGGAACATTATATGCGTCTATAACGTTGTATATCCTAATCTAAGGCAACCTAACATCTCGGATGCAATATTTGACAACATTCCTGGCCTGTCGAACCCTACATCTCGGAGGGAAGGGTATATACGTCTGTAACGTCATATATCCTAACCTAAGACAACCTAACATCTCGGATGTAACATTTGACAACATTCCAGGCGTGTCGGACCCTACGTCTCCGTGGTAACATTACATGCGTCTATAACGTTATATATCCTAACCTAAGGCAACCTAACGTCTCGGATGCAATATTTGACAACATTCCTGGCCTGTCGAACCCTACTTCTCGGAGGGAACAGCATATACCTCTACAACGTCATATATCCTAGCCTAAGGCAACCTAACATCTCGGATGTAACATTTGACAACATTCCAGGCGTGTCGGTCCCTACGTCTCGGTGGTAACGTTACATGCGTCTATAACGTTATATATCCTAGGCTAAGGCAACCTAACATCTCGGATGCAATATTTGACAACATTCCTGGCCTGTCGAACAATACTTCTCGGAGGGAACAGTATATACGTCTATAACGTTATATATCCTAACCTAAGGCAACCTAGCATCTCGGATGTAACATTTGACAATATTCCAGGCATGTCGGTCCCTACGTCTCGGTGGTAACATTATATGCGTCTATAACGTTATATATAATTATCTAAGGCAACCTAACATCTCGGATGCAATATTTGGCAACATTCCTAGCCTGTCGAACCCTACGTCTCGGTGGTAACATTACATGCGTCTATAACGGTATATTTCCTAATCTAAGGCAACCTAACATCTCGGATGCAATATTTGACAACATTCCAGGCGTGTCGGTCCCTACGTCTCGGTGGTAACATTACATGCGTCTATAACGTTATATATCCTAACCTAAGGCCAACTAACATCTCGTATGTAATATTTGGCAACATTCCTGGCGTGTCGAACCCTACTTCTCGGTGGTAACAGTATATACGTCTATAACGTTATATATCCTAACCTAAGGCAACCTAACATCTCGGATGTAACATTTGACAACATTCCAGGCGTGTCGGTCCCTACGTCTCGGTGGTAACGTTACATGCGTCTATAACGTTATATATCCTAACCTAAGGCAACCTAACATATCGGATGCAATATTTGACAACATTCCTGGCCTGTCGAACCCTACTTCTCGGAGGGAACAGTATATACGTCTATAACGTCATATATCCTAACCTAAGGCAACCTAACATCTCGGATGTAACATTTGACAACATTCCAGGCATGTCGGTCCCTACGTCTCGGTGGTAACATTATATGCGTCTATAACGTTATATATCCTTATCTAAGGCAACCTAACATCTCGGATGCAATATTTGACAACATTCGTGGGCTGTCGAACCCTACTTCTCGGAGGGAACAGTATATACGTCTATAACGTTATATATCCTAACCGAAGGCAACCTGACATCTCGGATGTAATATTCTACATCATTCAAGGCGTGTCGGACCCTACTTTTCGGTGGGAACATTATATGAGTCTATAACGTTGTATATCCTAATCTAAGGCAACCTATTATCTCAGACGTAATATTGTACATTATTCCTCGCGTGTCCGTGCATACTTTTCGGTGGGAATATTATATGCGTCCATAACGGTCGATATCGTAATCTAAGGCAATCTAACATCTCGGATGCAATATTTAACAACATTCCTTACCTGTCGAACCCTACTTCTCGGAGGGAACAGTATGTACGTCTGTAACGTTATATATCCTAACCTAAGGCAACCTGACATCTCGGATGTAGTATTCTACAACCTTCCAGGCGTGTCGGACCCTACTTCTCGGTGGTAACATTATATGCGTCTATAACGTTGCATATCCTAATCTAAGGCAACCTAACATCTCGGATGCAACATTTGACAACATTCCTGGCCTGTCGAACCCTACTGCTCGGAGGGAACAGTATATACGTCTATAACGGTATATATCCTAATCTAAGGCAACCTAACATCTCGGATGAAATATGTGACAACATTCCTGGCCTGTCGAACCCTACATCTCGGAGGGAACAGTATATACGTCTGTAACGTCATATATCCTAACCTAAGACAACCTAACATCTCGGATGTAACATTTGACAACATTCCAGGCGTGTCGGTCCCTACGTCTCTGTGGTAACATTACATGCGTCTATAACGTTATATATCCTAACCTAAGGCAACCTAACATCTCGGATGCAATATTTGACAACATTCCTGGCCTGTCGAACCCTACTTCTCGGAGGGAACAGCATATACCTCTATAACGGTATATATCCTAATCTTAGGCAACCTGACATCTCTGATGTAACATTTTACCACATTCCAGCCGTGTCGGTCCCTACGTCTCGGTGGTAACATTACATGCGTCTATAACGTTATATATCCTTATCTAAGGCAGCCTAACATCTCGGATGCAATATTTGACAACATTCCTAGCCTGTCGAACCCTACGTCTCGGTGGTAACATTACATGCGTCTATAACGGTATATTTCCTAATCTAAGGCAACCTAACATCTCGGATGTAACATTTGATAACATTCCAGGTGTGTCGGTCCCTACGTCTCGGTGGGAAGGTTACATGCGTCTATAACGTTATATATCCTAACCTAAGGCAACCTAACATCTCGGATGCAATATTTGACAACATTCCTGGCCTGTCGAACAATACTTCTCGGAGGGAACAGTATATACGTCTATAACGTTATATATCCTAACCTAAGGCAACCTAGCATCTCGGATGTAACATTTGACAACATTCCAGGCGTGTCGGTCCCTACGTCTCGGTGGTAACGTTACATGCGTCTATAACGTTATATATCCTAGGCTAAGGCAACCTAACATCTCGGATGCAATATTTGACAACATTCCTGGCCTGTCGAACAATACTTCTCGGAGGGAACAGTATATACGTCTATAACGTTATATATCCTAACCTAAGGCAACCTAGCATCTCGGATGTAACATTTGACAATATTCCAGGCATGTCGGTCCCTACGTCTCGGTGGTAACATTATATGCGTCTATAACGTTATATATCCTTATCTAAGGCAACCTAACATCTCGGATGCAATATTTGGCAACATTCCTAGCCTGTCGAACCCTACGTCTCGGTGGTAACATTACATGCGTCTATAACGGTATATTTCCTAATCTAAGGCAACCTAACATCTCGGATGCAATATTTGACAACATTCCAGGCGTGTCGGTCCCTACGTCTCGGTGGTAACATTACATGCGTCTATAACGTTATATATCCTAACCTAAGGCCAACTAACATCTCGTATGTAATATTTGGCAACATTCCTGGCGTGTCGAACCCTACTTCTCGGTGGTAACAGTATATACGTCTATAACGTTATATATCCTAACCTAAGGCAACCTAACATCTCGGATGTAACATTTGACAACATTCCAGGCGTGTCGGTCCCTACGTCTCGGTGGTAACGTTACATGCGTCTATAACGTTATATATCCTAACCTAAGGCAACCTAACATATCGGATGCAATATTTGACAACATTCCTGGCCTGTCGAACCCTACTTCTCGGAGGGAACAGTATATACGTCTATAACGTCATATATCCTAACCTAAGGCAACCTAACATCTCGGATGTAACATTTGACAACATTCCAGGCATGTCGGTCCCTACGTCTCGGTGGTAACATTATATGCGTCTATAAAGTTATATATCCTTATCTAAGGCAACCTAACATCTCGGATGCAATATTTGACAACATTCGTGGGCTGTCGAACCCTACTTCTCGGAGGGAACAGTATATACGTCTATAACGTTATATATCCTAACCGAAGGCAACCTGACATCTCGGATGTAATATTCTACATCATTCAAGGCGTGTCGGACCCTACTTTTCGGTGGGAACATTATATGAGTCTATAACGTTGTATATCCTAATCTAAGGCAACCTATTATCTCAGACGTAATATTGTACATTATTCCTCGCGTGTCCGTGCATACTTTTCGGTGGGAATATTATATGCGTCCATAACGGTCGATATCGTAATCTAAGGCAATCTAACATCTCGGATGCAATATTTAACAACATTCCTTACCTGTCGAACCCTACTTCTCGGAGGGAACAGTATGTACGTCTGTAACGTTATATATCCTAACCTAAGGCAACCTGACATCTCGGATGTAGTATTCTACAACCTTCCAGGCGTGTCGGACCCTACTTCTCGGTGGTAACATTATATGCGTCTATAACGTTGCATATCCTAATCTAAGGCAACCTAACATCTCGGATGCAACATTTGACAACATTCCTGGCCTGTCGAACCCTACTGCTCGGAGGGAACAGTATATACGTCTATAACGGTATATATCCTAATCTAAGGCAACCTAACATCTCGGATGAAATATGTGACAACATTCCTGGCCTGTCGAACCCTACATCTCGGAGGGAACAGTATATACGTCTGTAACGTCATATATCCTAACCTAAGACAACCTAACATCTCGGATGTAACATTTGACAACATTCCAGGCGTGTCGGTCCCTACGTCTCTGTGGTAACATTACATGCGTCTATAACGTTATATATCCTAACCTAAGGCAACCTAACATCTCGGATGCAATATTTGACAACATTCCTGGCCTGTCGAACCCTACTTCTCGGAGGGAACAGCATATACCTCTATAACGGTATATATCCTAATCTTAGGCAACCTGACATCTCTGATGTAACATTTTACCACATTCCAGCCGTGTCGGTCCCTACGTCTCGGTGGTAACATTACATGCGTCTATAACGTTATATATCCTTATCTAAGGCAGCCTAACATCTCGGATGCAATATTTGACAACATTCCTAGCCTGTCGAACCCTACGTCTCGGTGGTAACATTACATGCGTCTATAACGGTATATTTCCTAATCTAAGGCAACCTAACATCTCGGATGTAACATTTGATAACATTCCAGGTGTGTCGGTCCCTACGTCTCGGTGGGAAGGTTACATGCGTCTATAACGTTATATATCCTAACCTAAGGCAACCTAACATCTCGGATGCAATATTTGACAACATTCCTGGCCTGTCGAACAATACTTCTCGGAGGGAACAGTATATACGTCTATAACGTTATATATCCTAACCTAAGGCAACCTAGCATCTCGGATGTAACATTTGACAACATTCCAGGCGTGTCGGTCCCTACGTCTCGGTGGTAACGTTACATGCGTCTATAACGTTATATATCCTAGGCTAAGGCAACCTAACATCTCGGATGCAATATTTGACAACATTCCTGGCCTGTCGAACAATACTTCTCGGAGGGAACAGTATATACGTCTATAACGTTATATATCCTAACCTAAGGCAACCTAGCATCTCGGATGTAACATTTGACAATATTCCAGGCATGTCGGTCCCTACGTCTCGGTGGTAACATTATATGCGTCTATAACGTTATATATCCTTATCTAAGGCAACCTAACATCTCGGATGCAATATTTGGCAACATTCCTAGCCTGTCGAACCCTACGTCTCGGTGGTAACATTACATGCGTCTATAACGGTATATTTCCTAATCTAAGGCAACCTAACATCTCGGATGCAATATTTGACAACATTCCAGGCGTGTCGGTCCCTACGTCTCGGTGGTAACATTACATGCGTCTATAACGTTATATATCCTAACCTAAGGCCAACTAACATCTCGTATGTAATATTTGGCAACATTCCTGGCGTGTCGAACCCTACTTCTCGGTGGTAACAGTATATACGTCTATAACGTTATATATCCTAACCTAAGGCAACCTAACATCTCGGATGTAACATTTGACAACATTCCAGGCGTGTCGGTCCCTACGTCTCGGTGGTAACGTTACATGCGTCTATAACGTTATATATCCTAACCTAAGGCAACCTAACATATCGGATGCAATATTTGACAACATTCCTGGCCTGTCGAACCCTACTTCTCGGAGGGAACAGTATATACGTCTATAACGTCATATATCCTAACCTAAGGCAACCTAACATCTCGGATGTAACATTTGACAACATTCCAGGCATGTCGGTCCCTACGTCTCGGTGGTAACATTATATGCGTCTATAAAGTTATATATCCTTATCTAAGGCAACCTAACATCTCGGATGCAATATTTGACAACATTCGTGGGCTGTCGAACCCTACTTCTCGGAGGGAACAGTATATACGTCTATAACGTTATATATCCTAACCGAAGGCAACCTGACATCTCGGATGTAATATTCTACATCATTCAAGGCGTGTCGGACCCTACTTTTCGGTGGGAACATTATATGAGTCTATAACGTTGTATATCCTAATCTAAGGCAACCTATTATCTCAGACGTAATATTGTACATTATTCCTCGCGTGTCCGTGCATACTTTTCGGTGGGAATATTATATGCGTCCATAACGGTCGATATCGTAATCTAAGGCAATCTAACATCTCGGATGCAATATTTAACAACATTCCTTACCTGTCGAACCCTACTTCTCGGAGGGAACAGTATGTACGTCTGTAACGTTATATATCCTAACCTAAGGCAACCTGACATCTCGGATGTAGTATTCTACAACCTTCCAGGCGTGTCGGACCCTACTTCTCGGTGGTAACATTATATGCGTCTATAACGTTGCATATCCTAATCTAAGGCAACCTAACATCTCGGATGCAACATTTGACAACATTCCTGGCCTGTCGAACCCTACTGCTCGGAGGGAACAGTATATACGTCTATAACGGTATATATCCTAATCTAAGGCAACCTAACATCTCGGATGAAATATGTGACAACATTCCTGGCCTGTCGAACCCTACATCTCGGAGGGAACAGTATATACGTCTGTAACGTCATATATCCTAACCTAAGACAACCTAACATCTCGGATGTAACATTTGACAACATTCCAGGCGTGTCGGTCCCTACGTCTCTGTGGTAACATTACATGCGTCTATAACGTTATATATCCTAACCTAAGGCAACCTAACATCTCGGATGCAATATTTGACAACATTCCTGGCCTGTCGAACCCTACTTCTCGGAGGGAACAGCATATACCTCTATAACGGTATATATCCTAATCTTAGGCAACCTGACATCTCTGATGTAACATTTTACCACATTCCAGCCGTGTCGGTCCCTACGTCTCGGTGGTAACATTACATGCGTCTATAACGTTATATATCCTTATCTAAGGCAGCCTAACATCTCGGATGCAATATTTGACAACATTCCTAGCCTGTCGAACCCTACGTCTCGGTGGTAACATTACATGCGTCTATAACGGTATATTTCCTAATCTAAGGCAACCTAACATCTCGGATGTAACATTTGATAACATTCCAGGTGTGTCGGTCCCTACGTCTCGGTGGGAAGGTTACATGCGTCTATAACGTTATATATCCTAACCTAAGGCAACCTAACATCTCGGATGCAATATTTGACAACATTCCTGGCCTGTCGAACAATACTTCTCGGAGGGAACAGTATATACGTCTATAACGTTATATATCCTAACCTAAGGCAACCTAGCATCTCGGATGTAACATTTGACAACATTCCAGGCATGTCGGTCCCTACGTCTCGGTGGTAACATTATATGCGTCTATAACGTTATATATCCTTATCTAAGGCAACCTAACATCTCGGCTGCAATATTTGACAACATTCCTAGCCTGTCGAACCCTACGTCTCGGTGGTAACATTACATGCGTCTATAACGGTATATTTCCTAATCTAAGGCAACCTAACCTCTCGGATGCAATATTTGACAACATTCCTGGCCTGTCGAACAATACTTCTCGGAGGGAACAGTATATACGTCTATAACGTTATATATCCTAACCTAAGGCAACCTAGCATCTCGGATGTAACATTTCACAACATTCCAGGCATGTCGGTCCCTACGTCTCGGTGGTAACATTATATGCGTCTATAACGTTATATATCCTTATCTAAGGCAACCTAACATCTCGGATGCAATATTTGACAACATTCCTAGCCTGTCGAACCCTACGTCTCGGTGGTAACATTACATGCGTCTATAACGGTATATTTCCTAATCTAAGGCAACCTAACATCTCGGATGCAATATTTTACAACATTCCTGGCGTGTCGAACCCTACTTCTCGGAGGGAACAGTATATACGTCTATAACGTCATATATCCTAACCTAAGGCAACCTAACATCTCGGATGTAACATTTGACAACATTCCAGGCATGTCGGTCCCTACGTCTCGGTGGTAACATTATATGCGTCTATAACGTTATATATCCTTTTCTAAGGCAACCTAACATCTCGGATGCAATATTTGACAACATTCCTGGCCTGTCGAACCCTACTTCTCGGAGGGAACAGTATATACGTCTATAACGTTATATATCCTAACCTAAGGTAACCTGACATCTCGGATATATTATTCTACAACATTCCAGGCGTGTCGGACCCTACTTCTCGGTGGGAACATTATATGCGTCTATAACGTTGTATATCCTAATCTAAGGCAACCTAACATCTCGGATGCAATATTTGACAACATTCCTGGCCTGTCGAACCCTACATCTCGGAGGGAAGGGTATATACGTCTGTAACGTCATATATCCTAACCTAAGACAACCTAACATCTCGGATGTAACATTTGACAACATTCCAGGCGTGTCGGACCCTACGTCTCCGTGGTAACATTACATGCGTCTATAACGTTATATATCCTAACCTAAGGCAACCTAACGTCTCGGATGCAATATTTGACAACATTCCTGGCCTGTCGAACCCTACTTCTCGGAGGGAACAGCATATACCTCTACAACGTCATATATCCTAGCCTAAGGCAACCTAACATCTCGGATGTAACATTTGACAACATTCCAGGCGTGTCGGTCCCTACGTCTCGGTGGTAACGTTACATGCGTCTATAACGTTATATATCCTAGGCTAAGGCAACCTAACATCTCGGATGCAATATTTGACAACATTCCTGGCCTGTCGAACAATACTTCTCGGAGGGAACAGTATATACGTCTATAACGTTATATATCCTAACCTAAGGCAACCTAGCATCTCGGATGTAACATTTGACAATATTCCAGGCATGTCGGTCCCTACGTCTCGGTGGTAACATTATATGCGTCTATAACGTTATATATCCTTATCTAAGGCAACCTAACATCTCGGATGCAATATTTGGCAACATTCCTAGCCTGTCGAACCCTACGTCTCGGTGGTAACATTACATGCGTCTATAACGGTATATTTCCTAATCTAAGGCAACCTAACCTCTCGGATGCAATATTTGACAACATTCCTGGCGTGTCGAACCCTACTTCTCGGAGGGAACAGTATATACGTCTATAACGTCATATATCCTAACCTAAGGCAACCTAACATCTCGGATGTAACATTTGACAACATTCCAGGCATGTCGGTCCCTACGTCTCGGTGGTAACATTATATGCGTCTATAACGTTATATATCCTTATCTAAGGCAACCTAACATCTCGGATGCAATATTTGACAACATTCCTGGCCTGTCGAACCCTACTTCTCGGAGGGAACAGCATATACCTCTACAACGTCATATATCCTAGCCTAAGGCAACCTAACATTTCGGATGTAACATTTGACAACATTCCAGGCGTGTCGGTCCCTACGTCTCGGTGGTAACGTTACATGCGTCTATAACGGTATATATCCTAATCTTAGGCAACATGACATCTCGGATGTAACATTTTACCACATTCCAGGCGTGTCGGTCCCTACGTCTCGGTGGTAACATTACATGCGTCTATAACGGTATATTTCCTAATCTAAGGCAACCTAACATCACGGATGCAATATTTGACAACATTCCTGGCCTGTCGAACCCTACTTCTCGGAGGGAACAGTATATACGTCTATAACGTCACATATCCTATCCCAAGGCAACCTAACATCTCGGATGTAACATTTGACAACATTCCAGGCATGTCGGTCCCTACGTCTCGGTGGTAACATTATATGCGTCTATAACGTTATATATCCTTATCTAATGCAACCTAACATCTCGGATGCAATATTTGACAACATTCCTGGCCTGTCGAACCCTACTTCTCGGAGGGAACAGTATATACGTCTATAACGTTATATATCCTAACCTAAGGCAACCTAACATCTCGGATGTAATATTCTACAATCTTCCAGGCGTGTCGCACCCTACTTCTCGGTGGGAACATTATATGCGTCTATAACGTTGTATATCCTAATCTAAGGCAACCTAATATCTCGGATGCAATATTTGACAACATTCCTGGCCTGTCGAACAATACTTCTCGGAGGGAACAGTATATACGTCTATAACGTTATATATCCTAACCTAAGGCAACCTAGCATCTCGGATGTAACATTAGACAACATTCCAGGCATGTCGGTCCCTACGTCTCGGTGGTAACATTATATGCGTCTATAACGTTATATATCCTTATCTAAGGCAACCTAACATCTCGGATGCAATATTTGGCAACATTCCTAGCCTGTCGAACCCTACGTCTCGGTGGTAACATTACATGCGTCTATAACGGTATATTTCCTAATCTAAGGCAACCTAACATCTCGGATGCAATATTTGACAACATTCCAGGCGTGTCGGTCCCTACGTCTCGGTGGTAACATTACATGCGTCTATAACGTTATATATCCTAACCTAAGGCCAACTAACATCTCGTATGTAATATTTGACAACATTCCTGGCGTGTCGAACCCTACTTCTCGGTGGGAACAGTATATACGTCTATAACGTTATATATCCTAACCTAAGGCAACCTAACATCTCAAGTTATAACGTTTGACAACATTCCAGGCGTGTTGGAACCCTACGTCTCGCTGGTAACATTACGTGCGTCTATAACGTTATATATGCTAACCTAAGGCAACCTAATATCTCGGATGCAATATTTGACAACATTCCTGGCCTGTCGAACCCTACTTCTCGGAGGGAACAGCATATACGTCTATAACGTCATAAATCCTAACCTAAGGCAACCTAACATCTCGGATGTAGCATTTGACAACATTCCAGGCGTGTGGGTCCCTACGTTTCGGTGGTAACGTTACATGCGTCTATAACGTTATATATCCTAACCTAAGGCAACCTAACATCTCGGATGCAATATTTGACAACATTCCTGGCCTGTCGAACAATACTTCTCGGAGGGAACAGTATATACGTCTATAACGTTATATATCCTAACCTAAGGCAACCTAGCATCTCGGATGTAACATTTTACAACATTCCAGGCATGTCGGTCCCTACGTCTCGGTGGTAACATTATATGCGTCTATAACGTTATATATCCTTATCTAAGGCAACCTAACATCTCGGATGCAATATTTGACAACATTCCTAGCCTGTCGAACCCTACGTCTCGGTGGTAACATTACATGCGTCTATAACGGTATATTTCCTAATCTAAGGCAACCTAACATCTCGGATGCAATATTTGACAACATTCCTGGCGTGTCGAACCCTACTTCTCGGAGGGAACAGTATATACGTCTATAACGTCATATATCCTAACCTAAGGTAACCTGACATCTCGGATATATTATTCTACAACATTCCAGGCGTGTCGGACCCTACTTCTCGGTGGGAACATTATATGCGTCTATAACGTTGTATATCCTAATCTAAGGCAACCTAACATCTCGGATGCAATATTTGACAACATTCCTGGCCTGTCGAACCCTACATCTCGGAGGGAAGAGTATATACGTCTGTAACGTCATATATCCTAACCTAAGACAACCTAACATCTCGGATGTAACATTTGACAACATTCCAGGCGTGTCGGGCCCTACGTCTCCGTGGTAACATTACATGCGTCTATAACGTTATATATCCTAACCTAAGGCAACCTAACGTCTCGGATGCAATATTTGACAACATTCCTGGCCTGTCGAACCCTACTTCTCGGAGGGAACAGCATATACCTCTACAACGTCATATATCCTAGCCTAAGGCAACCTAACATCTCGGATGTAACATTTGACAACATTCCAGGCGTGTCGGTCCCTACGTCTCGGTGGTAACATTACATGCGTCTATAACGGTATATATCCTAATCTTAGGCAACATGACATCTCGGATGTAACATTTTACCACATTCCAGGCGTGTCGGTCCCTACTTCTCGGTGGTAACATTACATGCGTCTTTAACGTTATATATCCTAACCTAAGGCCAACTAACATCTGGTATGTAATATTTGACAACATTCCTGGCGTGTCGAACCCTACTTCTCGGAGGGAACAGCATATACGTCTATAACGTCATAAATCCTAACCTAAGGCAACCTAACATCTCGGATGTAGCATTTGACAACATTCCAGGCATGTCGGTCCCTACGTCTCGGTGGTAACATTATATGCGTCTATAACGTTATATATCCTTATCTAAGGCAACCTAACATCTCGGCTGCAATATTTGACAACATTCCTAGCCTGTCGAACCCTACGTCTCGGTGGTAACATTACATGCGTCTATAACGGTATATTTCCTAATCTAAGGCAACCTAACCTCTCGGATGCAATATTTGACAACATTCCTGGCCTGTCGAACAATACTTCTCGGAGGGAACAGTATATACGTCTATAACGTTATATATCCTAACCTAAGGCAACCTAGCATCTCGGATGTAACATTTGACAACATTCCAGGCATGTCGGTCCCTACGTCTCGGTGGTAACATTATATCCGTCTATAACGTTATATATCCTTATCTAAGGCAACCTAACATCTCGGATGCAATATTTGACAACATTCCTAGCCTGTCGAACCCTACGTCTCGGTGGTAACATTACATGCGTCTATAACGGTATATTTCCTAATCTAAGGCAACCTAACATCTCGGATGCAATATTTGACAACATTCCTGGCGTGTCGAACCCTACTTCTCGGAGGGAACAGTATATACGTCTATAACGTCATATATCCTAACCTAAGGTAACCTGACATCTCGGATATATTATTCTACAACATTCCAGGCGTGTCGGACCCTACTTCTCGGTGGGAACATTATATGCGTCTATAACGTTGTATATCCTAATCTAAGGCAACCTAACATCTCGGATGCAATATTTGACAACATTCCTGGCCTGTCGAACCCTACATCTCGGAGGGAAGATTATATACGTCTGTAACGTCATATATCCTAACCTAAGACAACCTAACATCTCGGATGTAACATTTGACAACATTCCAGGCGTGAAGGCCCTACGTCTCCGTGGTAACATTACATGCGTCTATAACGTTATATATCCTAACCTAAGGCAACCTAACGTCTCGGATGCAATATTTGACAACATTCCTGGCCTGTCGAACCCTACTTCTCGGAGGGAACAGCATATACCTCTACAACGTCATATATCCTAGCCTAAGGCAACCTAACATCTCGGATGTAACATTTGACAACATTCCAGGCGTGTCGGTCCCTACGTCTCGGTGGTAACATTACATGCGTCTATAACGGTATATATCCTAATCTTAGGCAACATGACATCTCGGATGTAACATTTTACCACATTCCAGGCGTGTCGGTCCCTACTTCTCGGTGGTAACATTACATGCGTCTTTAACGTTATATATCCTAACCTAAGGCCAACTAACATCTGGTATGTAATATTTGACAACATTCCTGGCGTGTCGAACGCTACTTCTCGGAGGGAACAGCATATACGTCTATAACGTCATAAATCCTAACCTAAGGCAACCTAACATCTCGGATGTAGCATTTGACAACATTCCAGGCATGTCGGTCCCTACGTCTCGGTGGTAACATTATATGCGTCTATAACGTTATATATCCTTATCTAAGGCAACCTAACATCTCGGCTGCAATATTTGACAACATTCCTAGCCTGTCGAACCCTACGTCTCGGTGGTAACATTACATGCGTCTATAACGGTATATTTCCTAATCTAAGGCAACCTAACCTCTCGGATGCAATATTTGACAACATTCCTGGCCTGTCGAACAATACTTCTCGGAGGGAACAGTATATACGTCTATAACGTTATATATCCTAACCTAAGGCAACCTAGCATCTCGGATGTAACATTTGACAACATTCCAGGCATGTCGGTCCCTACGTCTCGGTGGTAACATTATATCCGTCTATAACGTTATATATCCTTATCTAAGGCAACCTAACATCTCGGATGCAATATTTGACAACATTCCTAGCCTGTCGAACCCTACGTCTCGGTGGTAACATTACATGCGTCTATAACGGTATATTTCCTAATCTAAGGCAACCTAACATCTCGGATGCAATATTTGACAACATTCCTGGCGTGTCGAACCCTACTTCTCGGAGGGAACAGTATATACGTCTATAACGTCATATATCCTAACCTAAGGCAACCTAACATCTCGGATGTAACATTTGACAACATTCCAGGCATGTCGGTCCCTACGTCTCGGTGGTAACATTATATGCGTCTATAACGTTATATATCCTTATCTAAGGCAACCTAACATCTCGGATGCAATATTTGACAACATTCCTGGCCTGTCGAACCCTACTTCTCGGAGGGAACAGTATATACGTCTATAACGTTATATATCCTAACCTAAGGTAACCTGACATCTCGGATATATTATTCTACAACATTCCAGGCGTGTCGGACCCTACTTCTCGGTGGGAACATTATATGCGTCTATAACGTTGTATATCCTAATCTAAGGCAACCTAACAACTCGGATGCAATATTTGACAACATTCCTGGCCTGTCGAACCCTACATCTCGGAGGGAAGGGTATATACGTCTGTAACGTCATATATCCTAACCTAAGACAACCTAACATCTCGGATGTAACATTTGACAACATTCCTGGCGTGTCGGACCCTACGTCTCCGTGGTAACATTACATGCGTCTATAACGTTATATATCCTAACCTAAGGCAACCTAACGTCTCGGATGCAATATTTGACAACATTCCTGGCCTGTCGAACCCTACTTCTCGGAGGGAACAGCATATACCTCTACAACGTCATATATCCTAGCCTAAGGCAACCTAACATCTCGGATGTAACATTTGACAACATTCCAGGCGTGTCGGTCCCTACGTCTCGGTGGTAACGTTACATGCGTCTATAACGTTATATATCCTAGGCTAAGGCAACCTAACATCTCGGATGCAATATTTGACAACATTCCTGGCCTGTCGAACAATACTTCTCGGAGGGAACAGTATATACGTCTATAACGTTATATATCCTAACCTAAGGCAACCTAGCATCTCGGATGTAACATTTGACAATATTCCAGGCATGTCGGTCCCTACGTCTCGGTGGTAACATTATATGCGTCTATAACGTTATATATCCTTATCTAAGGCAACCTAACATCTCGGATGCAATATTTGGCAACATTCCTAGCCTGTCGAACCCTACGTCTCGGTGGTAACATTACATGCGTCTATAACGGTATATTTCCTAATCTAAGGCAACCTAACATCTCGGATGCAATATTTGACAACATTCCAGGCGTGTCGGTCCCTACGTCTCGGTGGTAACATTACATGCGTCTATAACGTTATATATCCTAACCTAAGGCCAACTAACATCTCGTATGTAATATTTGACAACATTCCTGGCGTGTCGAACCCTACTTCTCGGTGGGAACAGTATATACGTCTATAACGTTATATACCCTAACCTAAGGCAACCTAACGTCTCGGATGTAGCATTTGACAACATTCCAGGCGTGTGGGTCCCTACGTCTCGGTGGTAACGTTACATGCGTCTATAACGTTATATATCCTAACCTAAGGCAACCTAACATCTCGGATGCAATATTTGACAACATTCCTGGCCTGTCGAACAATACTTCTCGGAGGGAACAGTATATACGTCTATAACGTTATATATCCTAACCTAAGGCAACCTAGCATCTCGGATGTAACATTTGACAACATTCCAGGCATGTCGGTCCCTACGTCTCGGTGGTAACATTATATGCGTCTATAACGTTATATATCCTTATCTAAGGCAACCTAACACCTCGGATGCAATATTTGACAACATTCCTAGCCTGTCGAACCCTACGTCTCGGTGGTAACATTACATGCGTCTATAACGGTATATTTCCTAATCTAAGGCAACCTAGCCTCTCGGATGCAATATTTGACAACATTCCTGGCGTGTCGAACCCTACTTCTCGGAGGGAACAGTATATACGTCTATAACGTCATATATCCTAACCTAAGGCAACCTAACATCTCGGATGTAACATTTGACAACATTCCAGGCATGTCGGTCCCTACGTCTCGGTGGTAACATTATATGCGTCTATAACGTTATATATCCTTATCTAAGGCAACCTAACATCTCGGATGCAATATTTGACAACATTCCTGGCCTGTCGAACCCTACTTCTCGGAGGGAACAGCATATACCTCTACAACGTCATATATCCTAGCCTAAGGCAACCTAACATTTCGGATGTAACATTTGACAACATTCCAGGCGTGTCGGTCCCTACGTCTCGGTGGTAACGTTACATGCGTCTATAACGGTATATATCCTAATCTTAGGCAACATGACATCTCGGATGTAACATTTTACCACATTCCAGGCGTGTCGGTCCCTACGTCTCGGTGGTAACATTACATGCGTCTATAACGGTATATTTCCTAATCTAAGGCAACCTAACATCACGGATGCAATATTTGACAACATACCTGGCCTGTCGAACCCTACTTCTCGGAGGGAACAGTATATACGTCTATAACGTCACATATCCTATCCCAAGGCAACCTAACATCTCGGATGTAACATTTGACAACATTCCAGGCATGTCGGTCCCTACGTCTCGGTGGTAACATTATATGCGTCTATAACGTTATATATCCTTATCTAATGCAACCTAACATCTCGGATGCAATATTTGACAACATTCCTGGCCTGTCGAACCCTACTTCTCGGTGGGAACAGTATATACGTCTATAACGTTATATATCCTAACCTAAGGCAACCTAACATCTCGGATGTAATATTCTACAATCTTCCAGGCGTGTCGGACTCTACTTCTCGGTGGTAACATTATATGTGTCTATAACGTTGCATATCCTAATCTAAGGCAACCTAACATCTCGGATGCAATATTTGACAACATTCCTGGCCTGTCGAACCCTACATCTCGGAGGGAACAGTATATACGTCTATAGCGCTATATATATATCCTAATCTAAGGCAACCTAACATCTCGGATGCAATATTTGACTACATTCCTGGCCTGTCGAACCCTACTTCTCGGAGGGAACAGTATATACGTCTATAACGTTATATATCCTAACCTAAGGCAACCTAGCATCTCGGATGTAACATTTGACAACATTCCAGGCATGTCGGTCCCTACGTCTCGGTGGTAACATTATATGCGTCTATAACGTTATATATCCTTATCTAAGGCAACCTAACATCTCGGATGCAATATTTGGCAACATTCCTAGCCTGTCGAACCCTACGTCTCGGTGGTAACATTACATGCGTCTATAACGGTATATTTCCTAATCTAAGGCAACCTAACATCTCGGATGCAATATTTGACAACATTCCAGGCGTGTCGGTCCCTACGTCTCGGTGGTAACATTACATGCGTCTATAACGTTATATATCCTAACCTAAGGCCAACTAACATCTCGTATGTAATATTTGACAACATTCCTGGCGTGTCGAAACCTACTTCTCGGTGGGAACAGTATATACGTCTATAACGTTATATATCCTAACCTAAGGCAACCTAATATCTCGGATATAACGTTTGACAACATTCCAGGCGTGTTGGAACCCTACGTCTCGCTGGTAACATTACGTGCGTCTATAACGTTATATATGCTAACCTAAGGCAACCTAATATCTCGGATGCAATATTTGACAACATTCCTGGCCTGTCGAACCGTACTTCTCGGAGGGAACAGCATATACCTCTACAACGTCATATATCCTAGCCTAAGGCAACCTAACATCTCGGATGTAACATTTGACAACATTCCAGGCGTGTCGGTCCCTACGTCTCGGTGGTAACGTTACATGCGTCTATAACGTTATATATCCTAGGCTAAGGCAACCTAACATCTCGGATGCAATATTTGACAACATTCCTGGCCTGTCGAACAATACTTCTCGGAGGGAACAGTATATACGTCTATAACGTTATATATCCTAACCTAAGGCAACCTAGCATCTCGGATGTAACATTTGACAATATTCCAGGCATGTCGGTCCCTACGTCTCGGTGGTAACATTATATGCGTCTATAACGTTATATATCCTTATCTAAGGCAACCTAACATCTCGGATGCAATATTTGGCAACATTCCTAGCCTGTCGAACCCTACGTCTCGGTGGTAACATTACATGCGTCTATAACGGTATATTTCCTAATCTAAGGCAACCTAACATCTCGGATGCAATATTTGACAACATTCCAGGCGTGTCGGTCCCTACGTCTCGGTGGTAACATTACATGCGTCTATAACGTTATATATCCTAACCTAAGGCCAACTAACATCTCGTATGTAATATTTGACAACATTCCTGGCGTGTCGAACCCTACTTCTCGGTGGTAACAGTATATACGTCTATAACGTTATATATCCTAACCTAAGGCAACCTAACATCTCGGATGTAACATTTGACAACATTCCAGGCGTGTCGGTCCCTACGTCTCGGTGGTAACGTTACATGCGTCTATAACGTTATATATCCTAACCTAAGGCAACCTAACATATCGGATGCAATACTTGACAACATTCCTGGCCTGTCGAACCCTACTTCTCGGAGGGAACAGTATATACGTCTATAACGTCATATATCCTAACCTAAGGCAACCTAACATCTCGGATGTAACATTTGACAACATTCCAGGCATGTCGGTCCCTACGTCTCGGTGGTAACATTATATGCGTCTATAACGTTATATATCCTTATCTAAGGCAACCTAACATCTCGGATGCAATATTTGACAACATTCCTGGGCTGTCGAACCCTACTTCTCGGAGGGAACAGTATATACGTCTATAACGTTATATATCCTAACCGAAGGCAACCTGACATCTCGGATGTAATATTCTACATCATTCAAGGCGTGTCGGACTCTACTTCTCGGTGGGAACATTATATGAGTCTATAACGTTATATATCCTAACCTAAGGCCAACTAACATCTCGTATGTAATATTTGACAACATTCCTGGCGTGTCGAACCCTACTTCTCGGTGGGAACAGTATATACGTCTATAACGTTATATACCCTAACCTAAGGCAACCTAACATCTCGGATGTAGCATTTGACAACATTCCAGGCGTGTGGGTCCCTACGTCTCGGTGGTAACGTTACATGCGTCTATAACGTTATATATCCTAACCTAAGGCAACCTAACATCTCGGATGCAATATTTGACAACATTCCTGGCCTGTCGAACAATACTTCTCGGAGGGAACAGTATATACGTCTATAACGTTATATATCCTAACCTAAGGCAACCTAGCATCTCGGATGTAACATTTGACAACATTCCAGGCATGTCGGTCCCTACGTCTCGGTGGTAACATTATATGCGTCTATAACGTTATATATCCTTATCTAAGGCAACCTAACATCTCGGATGCAATATTTGACAACATTCCTAGCCTGTCGAACCCTACGTCTCGGTGGTAACATTACATGCGTCTATAACGGTATATTTCCTAATCTAAGGCAACCTAACCTCTCGGATGCAATATTTGACAACATTCCTGGCGTGTCGAACCCTACTTCTCGGAGGGAACAGTATATACGTCTATAACGTCATATATCCTAACCTAAGGCAACCTAACATCTCGGATGTAACATTTGACAACATTCCAGGCATGTCGGTCCCTACGTCTCGGTGGTAACATTATATGCGTCTATAACGTTATATATCCTTATCTAATGCAACCTAACATCTCGGATGCAATATTTGACAACATTCCTGGCCTGTCGAACCCTACTTCTCGGAGGGAACAGTATATACGTCTATAGCGCTATATATATATCCTAATCTAAGGCAACCTAACATCTCGGATGCAATATTTGACTACATTCCTGGCCTGTCGAACCCTACTTCTCGGAGGGAACAGTATATACGTCTATAACGTTATATATCCTAACCGAAGGCAACCTGACATCTCGGATGTAATATTTGACAACATTCCAGGCGTGTCGGACCCTACGTCTCGGTGGTAACATTATATGCGTCTATAACGTTATATATCCTTATCTAAGGCATCCTAACATCTCGGATGCAATATTTGACAACATTCCTGGCCTGTCGAACCCTACTTCTCGGAGGGAACACTATATACGTCTATAACGTTATATATCCTAACCTAAGGCAACCTGACATCTCGGATATATTATTTTACAACATTCCAGGCGTTTCGCACCCTACTTCTCGGTGGGAACATTATATGCGTCTATAACGTTGTATATCCTAATCTAAGGCAACCTAATATCTCGGATGCAATATTTGACAACATTCCTGGCCTGTCGAACAATACTTCTCGGAGGGAACAGTATATACGTCTATAACGTTATATATCCTAACCTAAGGCAACCTAGCATCTCGGATGTAACATTTGACAACATTCCAGGCATGTCGGTCCCTACGTCTCGGTGGTAACATTATATGCGTCTATAACGTTATATATCCTTATCTAAGGCAACCTAACATCTCGGATGCAATATTTGGCAACATTCCTAGCCTGTCGAACCCTACGTCTCGGTGGTAACATTACATGCGTCTATAACGGTATATTTCCTAATCTAAGGCAACCTAACATCTCGGATGCAATATTTGACAACATTCCAGGCGTGTCGGTCCCTACGTCTCGGTGGTAACATTACATGCGTCTATAACGTTATATATCCTAACCTAAGGCCAACTAACATCTCGTATGTAATATTTGACAACATTCCTGGCGTGTCGAACCCTACTTCTCGGTGGGAACAGTATATACGTCTATAACGTTATATATCCTAACCTAAGGCAACCTAACATCTCGGATATAACGTTTGACAACATTCCAGGCGTGTCGGTCCCTACGTCTCGGTGGTAACGTTACATGCGTCTATAACGTTATATATCCTAACCTAAGGCAACCTAACATATCGGATGCAATATTTGACAACATTCCTGGCCTGTCGAACCCTACTTCTCGGAGGGAACAGTATATACGTCTATAACGTCATATATCCTAACCTAAGGCAACCTAACATCTCGGATGTAACATTTGACAACATTCCAGGCATGTCGGTCCCTACGTCTCGGTGGTAACATTATATGCGTCTATAACGTTATATATCCTTATCTAAGGCAACCTAACATCTCGGATGCAATATTTGACAACATTCCTGGGCTGTCGAACCCTACTTCTCGGAGGGAACAGTATATACGTCTATAACGTTATATATCCTAACCGAAGGCAACCTGACATCTCGGATGTAATATTCTACATCATTCAAGGCGTGTCGGACTCTACTTCTCGGTGGGAACATTATATGAGTCTATAACGTTATATATCCTAACCTAAGGCCAACTAACATCTCGTATGTAATATTTGACAACATTCCTGGCGTGTCGAACCCTACTTCTCGGTGGGAACAGTATATACGTCTATAACGTTATATACCCTAACCTAAGGCAACCTAACATCTCGGATGTAGCATTTGACAACATTCCAGGCGTGTGGGTCCCTACGTCTCGGTGGTAACGTTACATGCGTCTATAACGTTATATATCCTAACCTAAGGCAACCTAACATCTCGGATGCAATATTTGACAACATTCCTGGCCTGTCGAACAATACTTCTCGGAGGGAACAGTATATACGTCTATAACGTTATATATCCTAACCTAAGGCAACCTAGCATCTCGGATGTAACATTTGACAACATTCAAGGCATGTCGGTCCCTACGTCTCGGTGGTAACATTATATGCGTCTATAACGTTATATATCCTTATCTAAGGCAACCTAACATCTCGGATGCAATATTTGACAACATTCCTAGCCTGTCGAACCCTACGTCTCGGTGGTAACATTACATGCGTCTATAACGGTATATTTCCTAATCTAAGGCAACCTAACCTCTCGGATGCAATATTTGACAACATTCCTGGCGTGTCGAACCCTACTTCTCGGAGGGAACAGTATATACGTCTATAACGTCATATATCCTAACCTAAGGCAACCTAACATCTCGGATGTAACATTTGACAACATTCCAGGCATGTCGGTCCCTACGTCTCGGTGGTAACATTATATGCGTCTATAACGTTATATATCCTTATCTAAGGCAACCTAACATCTCGGATGCAATATTTGACAACATTCCTGGCCTGTCGAACCCTACTTCTCGGAGGGAACAGCATATACCTCTACAACGTCATATATCCTAGCCTAAGGCAACCTAACATTTCGGATGTAACATTTGACAACATTCCAGGCGTGTCGGTCCCTACGTCTCGGTGGTAACGTTACATGCGTCTATAACGGTATATATCCTAATCTTAGGCAACATGACATCTCGGATGTAACATTTTACCACATTCCAGGCGTGTCGGTCCCTACGTTTCGGTGGTAACATTACATGCGTCTATAACGGTATATTTCCTAATCTAAGGCAACCTAACATCACGGATGCAATATTTGACAACATTCCTGGCCTGTCGAACCCTACTTCTCGGAGGGAACAGCATATACCTCTACAACGTCATATATCCTAGCCTAAGGCAACCTAACATCTCGGATGTAACATTTGACAACATTCCAGGCGTGTCGGTCCCTACGTCTCGGTGGTAACGTTACATGCGTCTATAACGTTATATATCCTAACCTAAGGCAACCTAACGTCTCGGATGCAATATTTGACAACATTCCTGGCCTGTCGAACCCTACTTCTCGGAGGGAACAGCATATACCTCTACAACGTCATATATCCTAGCCTAAGGCAACCTAACATCTCGGATGTAACATTTGACAACATTCCAGGCGTGTCGGTCCCTACGTCTCGGTGGTAACGTTACATGCGTCTATAACGTTATATATCCTAGGCTAAGGCAACCTAACATCTCGGATGCAATATTTCACAACATTCCTGGCCTGTCGAACAATACTTCTCGGAGGGAACAGTATATACGTCTATAACGTTATATATCCTAACCTAAGGCAACCTAGCATCTCGGATGTAACATTTGACAATATTCCAGGCATGTCGGTCCCTACGTCTCGGTGGTAACATTATATGCGTCTATAACGTTATATATCCTTATCTAAGGCAACCTAACATCTTGGATGCAATATTTGGCAACATTCCTAGCCTGTCGAACCCTACGTCTCGGTGGTAACATTACATGCGTCTATAACGGTATATTTCCTAATCTAAGGCAACCTAACATCTCGGATGCAATATTTGACAACATTCCAGGCGTGTCGGTCCCTACGTCTCGGTGGTAACATTACATGCGTCTATAACGTTATATATCCTAACCTAAGGCCAACTAACATCTCGTATGTAATATTTGACAACACTCCTGGCGTGTCGAACTCTACTTCTCGGTGGTAACAGTATATACGTCTATAACGTTATATATCCTAACCTAAGGCAACCTAACATCTCGGATGTAACATTTGACAACATTCCAGGCGTGTCGGTCCCTACGTCTCGGTGGTAACGTTACATGCGTCTATAACGTTATATATCCTTATCTAAGGCAACCTAACATCTCGGATGCAATATTTGACAACATTCCTGGGCTGTCGAACCCTACTTCTCGGAGGGAACAGTATATACGTCTATAACGTTATATATCCTAACCGAAGGCAACCTGACATCTCGGATGTAATATTCTACATCATTCAAGGCGTGTCGGACCCTACTTCTCGGTGGGAACATTATATGAGTCTATAACGTTGTATATCCTAATCTAAGGCAACCTATTATCTCAGACGTAATATTGTACATTATTCCTCGCGTGTCCGTGCATACTTTTCGGTGGGAATATTATATGCGTCCATAACGTTCGATATCGTAATCTAAGGCAATCTAACATCTCGGATGCAATATTTAACAACATTCCTTACCTGTCGAACCCTACTTCTCGGAGGGAACAGTATGTACGTCTGTAACGTTATATATCCTAACCTAAGGCAACCTGACATCTCGGATGTAGTATTCTACAACCTTCCAGGCGTGTCGGACCCTACTTCTCGGTGGTAACATTATATGCGTCTATAACGTTGCATATCCTAATCTAAGGCAACCTAACATCTCGGATGCAACATTTGACAACATTCCTGGCCTGTCGAACCCTACTGCTCGGAGGGAACAGTATATACGTCTATAACGGTATATATCCTAATCTAAGGCAACCTAACATCTCGGATGAAATATGTGACAACATTCCTGGCCTGTCGAACCCTACATCTCGGAGGGAACAGTATATACGTCTGTAACGTCATATATCCTAACCTAAGACAACCTAACATCTCGGATGTAACATTTGACAACATTCCAGGCGTGTTGGTCCCTACGTCTCTGTGGTAACATTACATGCGTCTATAACGTTATATATCCTAACCTAAGGCAACCTAACATCTCGGATGCAATATTTGACAACATTCCTGGCCTGTCGAACCCTACTTCTCGGAGGGAACAGCATATACCTCTATAACGTCATATATCCTAGCCTAAGGCAACCTAACATCTCGGATGTAACATTTGACAACATTCCAGGCGTGTCGGTCCCTACGTCTCGGTGGTAACATTACATGCGTCTATAACGGTATATATCCTAATCTTAGGCAACCTGACATCTCTGATGTAACATTTTACCACATTCCAGCCGTGTCGGTCCCTACGTCTCGGTGGTAACATTACATGCGTCTATAACGTTATATATCCTTATCTAAGGCAGCCTAACATCTCGGATGCAATATTTGACAACATTCCTAGCCTGTCGAACCCTACGTCTCGGTGGTAACATTACATGCGTCTATGACGGTATATTTCCTAATCTAAGGCAACCTAACATCTCGGATGTAACATTTGACAACATTCCAGGTGTGTCGGTCCCTACGTCTCGGTGGGAAGGTTACATGCGTCTATAACGTTATATATCCTAACCTAAGGCAACCTAACATCTCGGATGTAACATTTGACAACATTCCAGGCATGTCGGTCCCTACGTCTCGGTGGTAACATTATATGCGTCTATAACGTTATATATCCGTATCTAAGGCAACCTAACATCTCGGATGCAATATTTGACAACATTCCTGGCCTGTCGAACCCTACTTCTCGGAGGGAACAGTATATACGTCTATAACGTTATATATCCTAACCTAAGGCAAAGTGACATCTCGGATATATTATTCTACAACATTCCAGGCGTGTCGGACCCTACTTCTCGGTGGGAACATTATATGCGTCTATAACGTTGTATATCCTAATCTAAGGCAACCTAACATCTCGGATGCAATATTTGACAACATTCCTGGCCTGTCGAACCCTACTTCTCGGAGGGAACAGCATATACGTCTATAACGTCATAAATCCTAACCTAAGGCAACCTAACATCTCGGATGTAGCATTTGACAACATTCCAGGCGTGTGGGTCCCTACGTCTCGGTGGTAACGTTACATGCGTCTATAACGTTATATATCCTAACCTAAGGCAACCTAACATCTCGGATGCAATATTTGACAACATTCCTGGCCTGTCGAACAATACTTCTCGGAGGGAACAGTATATACGTCTATAACGTTATATATCCTAACCTAAGGCAACCTAGCATCTCGGATGTAACATTTGACAACATTCCAGGCATGTCGGTCCCTACGTCTCGGTGGTAACATTATATGCGGCTATAACGTTATATATCCTTATCTAAGGCAACCTAACATCTCGGCTGCAATATTTGACAACATTCCTAGCCTGTCGAACCCTACGTCTCGGTGGTAACATTACATGCGTCTATAACGGTATATTTCCTAATCTAAGGCAACCTAACCTCTCGGATGCAATATTTGACAACATTCCTGGCCTGTCGAACAATACTTCTCGGAGGGAACAGTATATACGTCTATAACGTTATATATCCTAACCTAAGGCAACCTAGCATCTCGGATGTAACATTTGACAACATTCCAGGCATGTCGGTCCCTACGTCTCGGTGGTAACATTATATCCGTCTATAACGTTATATATCCTTATCTAAGGCAACCTAACATCTCGGATGCAATATTTGACAACATTCCTAGCCTGTCGAACCCTACGTCTCGGTGGTAACATTACATGCGTCTATAACGGTATATTTCCTAATCTAAGGCAACCTAACATCTCGGATGCAATATTTGACAACATTCCTGGCGTGTCGAACCCTACTTCTCGGAGGGAACAGTATATACGTCTATAACGTCATATATCCTAACCTAAGGCAACCTAACATCTCGGATGTAACATTTGACAACATTCCAGGCGTGTCGGACCCTACGTCTCCGTGGTAACATTACATGCGTCTATAACGTGATATATCCTAACCTAAGGCAACCTAACGTCTCGGATGCAATATTTGACAACATTCCTGGCCTGTCGAACCCTACTTCTCGGAGGGAACAGCATATACCTCTACAACGTCATATATCCTAGCCTAAGGCAACCTAACATCTCGGATGTAACATTTGACAACATTCCAGGCGTGTCGGTCCCTACGTCTCGGTGGTAACGTTACATGCGTCTATAACGTTATATATCCTAGGCTAAGGCAACCTAACATCTCGGATGCAATATTTCACAACATTCCTGGCCTGTCGAACAATACTTCTCGGAGGGAACAGTATATACGTCTATAACGTTATATATCCTAACCTAAGGCAACCTAGCATCTCGGATGTAACATTTGACAATATTCCAGGCATGTCGGTCCCTACGTCTCGGTGGTAACATTATATGCGTCTATAACGTTATATATCCTTATCTAAGGCAACCTAACATCTTGGATGCAATATTTGGCAACATTCCTAGCCTGTCGAACCCTACGTCTCGGTGGTAACATTACATGCGTCTATAACGGTATATTTCCTAATCTAAGGCAACCTAACATCTCGGATGCAATATTTGACAACATTCCAGGCGTGTCGGTCCCTACGTCTCGGTGGTAACATTACATGCGTCTATAACGTTATATATCCTAACCTAAGGCCAACTAACATCTCGTATGTAATATTTGACAACATTCCTGGCGTGTCGAACCCTACTTCTCGGTGGTAACAGTATATACGTCTATAACGTTATATATCCTAACCTAAGGCAACCTAACATGTCGGATGTAACATTTGACAACATTCCAGGCGTGTCGGTCCCTACGTCTCGGTGGTAACGTTACATGCGTCTATAACGTTATATATCCTAACCTAAGGCAACCTAACATATCGGATGCAATATTTGACAACATTCCTGGCCTGTCGAACCCTACTTCTCGGAGGGAACAGTATATACGTCTATAACGTCATATATCCTAACCTAAGGCAACCTAACATCTCGGATGTAACATTTGACAACATTCCAGGCATGTCGGTCCCTACGTCTCGGTGGTAACATTATATGCGTCTATAACGTTATATATCCTTATCTAAGGCAGCCTAACATCTCGGATGCAATATTTGACAACATTCCTGGGCTGTCGAACCCTACTTCTCGGAGGGAACAGTATATACGTCTAAAACGTTATATATCTTAACCGAAGGCAACCTAACATCTCGGATGTAACATTTGACAACATTCCGGGCGTGTCGGTCCCTACGTCTCGGTGGTAACATTACATGCGTCTATAACGGTATATATCCTAATCTTAGGCAACCTGACATCTCGGATGTAACATTTTACCACATTCCAGGTGTGTCGGTCCCTACGTCTCGGTGGTAACATTACATGCGTCTATAACGTTATATATCCTAACCAAAGGCCAACTAACATCTCGGATGCAATATTTGACAACATTCCTTGCCTGTCGAACCCTACTTCTCGGAGGGAACAGTATGTACGTCTATAAGGTTATATATCCTAACCTAAGGCAACCTAACATCTCGGATGTAATATTCTACAACCTTCCAGGCGTGTCGGACCCTACTTCTCGGTGGTAACATTATATGCGTCTATAACGTTGCATATCCTAATCTAAGGCAACCTAACATCTCGGATGCAATATTTGACAACATTCCTGGCCTGTCGAACCCTACTGCTCGGAGGGAACTGTATATACGTCTATAGCGGTATATATCCTAATCTAAGGCAACCTAACATCTCGGATGAAATATGTGACAACATTCCTGGCCTGTCGAACCCTACTTCTCGGAGGGAACAGCATATACCTCTACAACGTCATATATCCTAGCCTAAGGCAACCTAACATCTCGGATGTAACATTTGACAACATTCCAGGCGTGTCGGTCCCTACGTCTCGGTGGTAACGTTACATGCGTCTATAACGTTATATATCCTAGGCTAAGGCAACCTAACATCTCGGATGCAATATTTCACAACATTCCTGGCCTGTCGAACAATACTTCTCGGAGGGAACAGTATATACGTCTATAACGTTATATATCCTAACCTAAGGCAACCTAGCATCTCGGATGTAACATTTGACAATATTCCAGGCATGTCGGTCCCTACGTCTCGGTGGTAACATTATATGCGTCTATAACGTTATATATCCTTATCTAAGGCAACCTAACATCTTGGATGCAATATTTGGCAACATTCCTAGCCTGTCGAACCCTACGTCTCGGTGGTAACATTACATGCGTCTATAACGGTATATTTCCTAATCTAAGGCAACCTAACATCTCGGATGCAATATTTGACAACATTCCAGGCGTGTCGGTCCCTACGTCTCGGTGGTAACATTACATGCGTCTATAACGTTATATATCCTAACCTAAGGCCAACTAACATCTCGTATGTAATATTTGACAACATTCCTGGCGTGTCGAACCCTACTTCTCGGTGGTAACAGTATATACGTCTATAACGTTATATATCCTAACCTAAGGCAACCTAACATCTCGGATGTAACATTTGACAACATTCCAGGCGTGTCGGTCCCTACGTCTCGGTGGTAACGTTACATTCGTCTATAACGTTATATATCCTAACCTAAGGCAACCTAACATATCGGATGCAATATTTGACAACATTCCTGGCCTGTCGAACCCTACTTCTCGGAGGGAACAGTATATACGTCTATAACGTCATATATCCTAACCTAAGGCAACCTAACATCTCGGATGTAACATTTGACAACATTCCAGGCATGTCGGTCCCTACGTCTCGGTGGTAACATTATATGCGTCTATAACGTTATATATCCTTATCTAAGGCAACCTAACATCTCGGATGCAATATTTGACAACATTCCTGGGCTGTCGAACCCTACTTCTCGGAGGGAACAGTATATACGTCTAAAACGTTATATATCTTAACCGAAGGCAACCTAACATCTCGGATGTAACATTTGACAACATTCCGGGCGTGTCGGTCCCTACGTCTCGGTGGTAACATTACATGCGTCTATAACGGTATATATCCTAATCTTAGGCAACCTGACATCTCGGATGTAACATTTTACCACATTCCAGGTGTGTCGGTCCCTACGTCTCGGTGGTAACATTACATGCGTCTATAACGTTATATATCCTAACCAAAGGCCAACTAACATCTCGGATGCAATATTTGACAACATTCCTTGCCTGTCGAACCCTACTTCTCGGAGGGAACAGTATGTACGTCTATAAGGTTATATATCCTAACCTAAGGCAACCTAACATCTCGGATGTAATATTCTACAACCTTCCAGGCGTGTCGGACCCTACTTCTCGGTGGTAACATTATATGCGTCTATAACGTTGCATATCCTAATCTAAGGCAACCTAACATCTCGGATGCAATATTTGACAACATTCCTGGCCTGTCGAACCCTACTGCTCGGAGGGAACTGTATATACGTCTATAGCGGTATATATCCTAATCTAAGGCAACCTAACATCTCGGATGAAATATGTGACAACATTCCTGGCCTGTCGAACCCTACTTCTCGGAGGGAACAGTATATACGTCTATAACGTTATATATCCTAACCGAAGGCAACCTGACATCTCGGATGTAATATTCTACATCATTCAAGGCGTGTCGGACCCTACTTCTCGGTGGGAACATTATATGAGTCTATAACGTTGTATATCCTAATCTAAGGCAACCTATTATCTCAGACGTAATATTGTACATTATTCCTCGCGTGTCCGTGCATACTTTTCGGTGGGAATATTATATGCGTCCATAACGGTCGATATCGTAGTCTAAGGCAATCTAACATCTCGGATGCAATATTTGACAACATTCCTTACCTGTCGAACCCTACTTCTCGGAGGGAACAGTATGTACGTCTGTAACGTTATATATCCTAACCTAAGGCAACCTAACATCTCGGATGTAGTATTCTACAACCTTCCAGGCGTGTCGGACCCTACTTCTCGGTGGTAAAATTATATGCGTCTATAACGTTGCATATCCTAATCTAAGGCAACCTAACATCTCGGATGCAATATTTGACAACATTCCAGGCGTGTCGGTCCCTACGTGTCGGTGGTAACATTACATGCGTCTATAACGGTATATTTCCTAATCTAAGGCAACCTAACATCTCGGATGCAATATTTGACAACATTCCTGGCCTGTCGAACCCTACTTCTCGGGGGGAACAGTATATACGTCTATAACGTCATATATCCTAACCTAAGGCAACCTAACATCTCGGATGTAACATTTGACAACATTCCAGGCATGTCGGTCCCTACGTCTCGGTGGTAACATTATATGCGTCTATAACGTTATATATCCTTATCTAAGGCAACTTGACATCCCGGATGCAATATTTGACAACATTCCTAGCCTGTCGAACCCTACTTCTCGGAGGGAACAGTATATACGTCTATAAAGTTATATATCCTAACGTAAGGCAACCTGACATCTCGGATGTAATATTCTGCACCATTCCAGGCGTGTCGGACCCTACTTCTCGGTGGGAACATTATATGCGTCTATAACGTTGTATATCCTAATCTAAGGCAACCTATTATCTCAGACGTAATATTTTACAATATTCCTCGCGTGTCGGTGCATACTTTTCGGTGGGAATATTATATGCGTCCATAACGGTCGATATCGTAATCTATGGCAATCTAACATCTCGGATGCAATATTTGACAACAGTCCTTGCCTGTCGAACCCTACTTCTCGGTGGGAACAGTATATACGTCTATAACGGTATATATCCTAACGTAAGGCAACCTAACGTCTCGGATGTAACATTTGACAACATTCCAGGCGTGTCGGTCCCTACGTCTCGGTGGTAACATTACATGCGTCTATAGAGGTATATTTCCTAATCTAAGGCAACCTAACATCTCGGATGCAATATTTGACAACATTCCTGGCCTGTCGAAACCTACTGATCGGAGGGAACAGTATATACGTCTATAACGTTATATATCCTAACCTAAGGCAACCTAACATATCGGATGCAATATTTGACAACATGCCTGGCCTGTCGAACCCTACTTCTCGGAGGGAACAGTATGTACGTCTGTAACGTTATATATCCTAACCTAAGGCAACCTAACATCTCGGATGTAATATTCGACAACCTTCCAGGCGTGTCGGACCCTACTTCTCGGTGGTAACATTATATGCGTCTATAACGTTGCATATCCTAATCTAAGGCAACCTAAGATCTCGGATGCAATATTTGACAACATTCCTGGCCTGTCGAACCCTACTGCTCGGAGGGAACAGTATATACGTCTATAGCGGTATATATCCTAATCTAAGGCAACCTAACATCTCGGATGCAATATTTGGTAACATTCCTGGCATGTCGAACCCTACTTCTCGGTGGGAACAGTATATACGTCTATAACGTTATATATCCTAACGAAAGGCAACCTAACGTCTCGGATGTAACATTTAACAACATTCCAGGCGTGTCGGTCCCTACGTCTCGGTGGTAACATTACATGCGTCTATAAAGGTATATTTCCTAATCTAAGGCAACCTAACATCTCGGATGCAATATTTGACAACATTCCTGGCCTGTCGAACCCTACTGATCGGAGGGAACAGTATATACATCTATAACGGTATATATCCTAATCTAAGGCAACCTAACATCTCGGATGAAATATGTGACAACATTCCTGGCCTGTCGAACCCTACTTCTCGGAGGGAACAGCATATACCTCTATAACGTCATATATCCTAGCCTAAGGCAACCTAACATCTCGGATGTAACATTTGACAACATTCCGGGCGTGTCGGTCCCTACGTCTCGGTGGTAACATTACATGCGTCTATAACGGTATATATCCTAATCTTAGGCAACCTGACATCTCGGATGTAACATTTTACCACATTCCAGGGGTGTCGGTCCCTACGTCTCGGTGGTAACATTACATGCGTCTATAACGTTATATATCCTAACCAAAGGCCAACTAACATCTCGTATGTAATATTTGACAACATTCCTGGCGTGTCGAACCCTACTTCTCGGAGGGAACAGTATATACGTCTATAACGTTGTATATCCTAATCTAAGGCAACCTAACATCTCGGATGCAATATTTGACAACATTCCTGGCCTGTCGAACCCTACATCTCGGAGGGAAGAGTATATACGTCTGTAACGTCATATATCCTAACCTAAGACAACCTAACATCTCGGATGTAACATTTGACAACATTCCAGGCGTGTCGGTCCCTACGTCTCCGTGGTAACATTACAGGCGTCTATAACGTTATATATCCTAACCTAAGGCAACCTAACATCTCGGATGCAATATTTGACAACATTCCTGGCCTGTCGAAACCTACTTCTCGGAGGGAACAGCATATACCTCTACAACGTCATATATCCTAGCCTAAGGCAACCTAACATCTCGGATGTAACATTTGACAACATTCCAGGCGTGTCGGTCCCTACGTCTCGGTGGTAACATTACATGCGTCTATAACGGTATATATCCTAATCTTAGGCAACCTGACATCACGGATGTAACATTTTACCACATTCCAGGCTTGTCGGTCCCTACGTCTCGGTGGTAAAATTACATGCGTCTGTAACGTTATATATCCTAACCTAAGGCCAACTAACATCTGGTATGTAATATTTGACAACATTCCTGGCGTGTCGAACCCTACTTCTCGGTGGGAACAGTATATACGTCTATAACGTTATACATCCTAACCTAAGGCAACCTAACATCTCGAATGTAACATTTGACAACATTCCAGGCGTGTCGGTCCCTACGTCTCGGTGGTAACGTTACATTCGTCTATAACGTTATATATCCTAACCTAAGGCAACCTAACATATCGGATGCAATATTTGACAACATTCCTGGCCTGTCGAACCCTACTTCTCGGAGGGAACAGTATATACGTCTATAACGTCATATATCCTAACCTAAGGCAACCTAACATCTCGGATGTAACATTTGACAACATTCCAGGCATGTCGGTCCCTACGTCTCGGTGGTAACATTATATGCGTCTATAACGTTATATATCCTTATCTAAGGCAACCTAACATCTCGGATGCAATATTTGACAACATTCCTGGCCTGTCGAACCCTACTTCTCGGAGGGAACAGTATATACGTCTATAACGTTATATATCCTAACCTAAGGCAACCTGACATCTCGGATATATTATTCTACAACATTCCAAGCGTGTCGGACCCTACTTCTCGGTGGAAACATTATATGCGTCTATAACGTTGTATATCCTAATCTAAGGCAACCTAACATCTCGGATGCAATATTTGACAACATTCCTGGCCTGTCGAACCCTACTTCTCGGAGGGAACAGTATATACGTCTATAACGTTATATATCCTAACCGAAGGCAACCTGACATCTCGGATGTAATATTCTACATCATTCAAGGCGTGTCGGACCCTACTTCTCGGTAGGAACATTATATGAGTCTATAACGTTGTATATCCTAATCTAAGGCAACCTATTATCTCAGACGTAATATTTTACAATATTCCTCGTGTGTCGGTGCATACTTTTCGGTGGGAATATTATATGCGTCCATAACGGTCGATATCGTAATCTATGGCAATCTAACATCTCGGATGCAATATTTGACAACAGTCCTTGCCTGTCGAACCCTACTCCTCGGAGGGAACAGTATGTACGTCTGTAACGTTATATATCCTAACCTAAGGCAACCTAACATCTCGGATGTAATATTCTACAACCTTCCAGGCGTGTCGGACCCTACTTCTCGGTGGTAACATTATATGCGTCTATAGCGTTGCATAACCTAATCTAAGGCAACCTAACATCTCGGATGCAATATTTGACAACATTCCTGGCCTGTCGAACCCTACTTCTCGGAGGGAACAGTATATACGTCTATAACGTCATATATCCTAACCTAAGGCAACCTAACATCTCGGATGTAACATTTGACAACATTCCAGGCGTGTCGGTCCCTACGTGTCGGTGGTAACATTACATGCGTCTATAACGGTATATTTCCTAATCTAAGGCAACCTAACATCTCGGATGCAATATTTGACAACATTCCTGGCCTGTCGAACCCTACTTCTCGGGGGGAACAGTATATACGTCTATAACGTCATATATCCTAACCTAAGGTAACCTAACATCTCGGATGTAACATTTGACAACATTCCAGGCATGTCGGTCCCTACGTCTCGGTGGTAACATTATATGCGTCTATAACGTTATATATCCTTATCTAAGGCAACTTGACATCCCGGATGCAATATTTGACAACATTCCTAGCCTGTCGAACCCTACTTCTCGGAGGGAACAGTATATACGTCTATAACGTTATATATCCTAACGTAAGGCAACCTGACATCTCGGATGTAATATTCTGCACCATTCCAGGCGTGTCGGACCCTACTTCTCGGTGGGAACATTATATGCGTCTATAACGTTGTATATCCTAATCTAAGGCAACCTATTATCTCAGACGTAATATTTTACAATATTCCTCGCGTGTCGGTGCATACTTTTCGGTGGGAATATTATATGCGTCCATAACGGTCGATATCGTAATCTATGGCAATCTAACATCTCGGATGCAATATTTGACAACAGTCCTTGCCTGTCGAACCCTACTTCTCGGTGGGAACAGTATATACGTCTATAACGGTATATATCCTAACGTAAGGCAACCTAACGTCTCGGATGTAACATTTGACAACATTCCAGGCGTGTCGGTCCCTACGTCTCGGTGGTAACATTACATGCGTCTATAAAGGTATATTTCCTAATCTAAGGCAACCTAACATCTCGGATGCAATATTTGACAACATTCCTGGCCTGTCGAACCCTACTGATCGGAGGGAACAGTATATACATCTATAACGGTATATATCCTAATCTAAGGCAACCTAACATCTCGGATGAAATATGTGACAACATTCCTGGCCTGTCGAACCCTACTTCTCGGAGGGAACAGCATATACCTCTATAACGTCATATATCCTAGCCTAAGGCAACCTAACATCTCGGATGTAACATTTGACAACATTCCGGGCGTGTCGGTCCCTACGTCTCGGTGGTAACATTACATGCGTCTATAACGGTATATATCCTAATCTTAGGCAACCTGACATCTCGGATGTAACATTTTACCACATTCCAGGGGTGTCGGTCCCTACGTCTCGGTGGTAACATTACATGCGTCTATAACGTTATATATCCTAACCAAAGGCCAACTAACATCTCGGATGCAATATTTGATAACATTCCTGGCGTGTCGAACCCTACTTCTCGGTGGGAACAGTATATACGTCTATAACGTTATATATCCTAACGTAAGGCAACCTAACGTCTCGGATGTAACATTTGACAACATTCCAGGCCTGTCGGTCCCTACGTCTCGGTGGTAACATTACATGCGTCTATAAAGGTATATTTCCTAATCTAAGGCAACCTAACATCTCGGATGCAATATTTGACAACATTCCTGGCGTGTCGAACCCTACTTCTCGGTGGGAACAGTATATACGTCTATAACGTTATATATCCTAACCTAAGATACCTAACATCTCGGATGTAACATTTGACAACATTCCAGGCGTGTCGGTCCCTACGTCTCGGTGGTAACGTTACATGCGTCTATAACGTTATGTATCCTAACCTAAGGCAACCTAACATCTCGGATGCAATATATTGACAACATTCCTGGCCTGTCGAACAATACTTCTCGGAGGGAACAGTATATACGTCTATAACGTTATATATCCTAACCTAAGGCAACCTAACATCTCGGATGTAACATTTGACAACATTCCAGGCATGTCGGTCCCTACTTATCGGTGGTAACATTATATGCGTCTATAACGTTATATATCCTTATCTAAGGCAACCTAACATCTCGGATGCAATATTTGACAACATTCCTAGCCTGTCGAACCCTACGTCTCGGTGGTAACATTACATGCGTCTATAACGGTATATTTCCTAATCTAAGGCAACCTAACATCTCGGATGCAATATTTGACAACATTCCTGGCCTGTCGAACCCTACTTCTCGGAGGGAACAGTATATACGTCTATAACGTCATATATCCTAACCTAAGGCAACCTAACATCTCGGATGTAACATTTGACAACATTCCAGGCGTGTCGGTCCCTACGTCTCGGTGGTAACATTACATGCGTCTATAACGTTATATATCCTAACCTAAGGCCACCTAACATCTCGTATGTAATATTTGACAACATTCCTGGCGTGTCGGTCCCTACGTCTCGGTGGTAACATTACATGCGTCTATAGCGGTATATATCCTAATCTTAGGCAACCTAACATCTCGGATGTAACATTTTACAACATTCCAGGCCTGTCGGTCCCTACGTCTCGGTGGTAACATTACATGCTTCTATAACGTTATATATCCTAACCTAAGGCCACCGGAACATCTCGTATGTAATATTTCACAACATTCCTGGCGTGTCGAGCCCTACTTCTCGGTGGGAACAGTATATACGTCTATAACGTTATATATCGTAACCTAAAGCAACCTAACATCTCGGATGTAATATTTGACAACATTCCTGGCGTGTCGGACCCTACTTCTCGGTGGGAACAGTATATACGTCTATAACGTCATGTATCCTAACCTAAGGCAACCTAACATCTCGGATGTAACATTTGACAACATTCCAGGTGTGTCGGTCCCTACGTCTCGGTGGTAACGTTACATGCGTCTATAACGTTATATATCCTAACCTAAGGTAACCTAACATCTCGGATGTAACATTTGACAACATTCCAGGCATGTCGGTCCCTACATCTCGGAGGGAACAGTATATACGTCTATAGCGGTATATATCCTAATCTAAGGCAACCTAACATCTCGGATGCAATATTTGACAACAATCCTGGCCTGTCGAACCCTACGTCTCGGTGGTAACATTATATGCGTCTATAACGTTATATATCCTTATCTAAGGCAACCTAACATCTCGGATGCAATATTTGACAACATTCCTGGCCTGTCGAACCCTACATCTCGGAGGGAACAGTATATACGTCTATAACGTTATATATCCTAACCTAAGGCAACCTGACATCTCGGATATATTATTCTACAACATTCCAAGCGTGTCGGACGCTACTTCTCGGTGGAAACATTATATGTGTCTATAACGTTGTATATCCTAATCTAAGGCAACCTAACATCTCGGATGCAATATTTGACAACATTCCTGGCCTGTCGAACCCTACATCTCGGAGGGAACAGTATATACGTCTATAGCGGTATATATCCTAATCTAAGGCAACCTAACATCTCGGATGCAATATTTGACAACATTCCTGGCCTGTCGAACCCTACTTCTCGGAGGGAACAGTATATACGTCTATAACGTTATATATCCTAACCGAAGGCAACCTAACATCTCGGATGTAATATTCTACATCATTCAAGGCGTGTCGGACCCTACTTCTCGGTGGGAACATTATATGAGTCTATAACGTTGTATATCCTAATCTAAGGCAACCTATTATCTCAGACGTAATATTTTACAATATTCCTCGCGTGTCGGTGCATACTTTTCGGTGGGAATATTATATGCGTCCATAACGGTCGATATCGTAATCTATGGCAATCTAACATCTCGGATGCAATATTTGACAACAGTCCTTGCCTGTCGAACCCTACTTCTCGGAGGGAACAGTATGTACGTCTGTAACGTTATATATCCTAACCTAAGGCAACCTAACATCTCGGATGTAATATTCTACAACCTTCCAGGCGTGTCGGACCCTACATCTCGGTGGTAACATTATATGCGTCTATAACGTTGCATATCCTAATCTAAGGCAACCTAACATCTCGGATGCAATATTTGACAACATTCCTGGCCTGTCGAACCCTACTTCTCGGAGGGAACAGTATATACGTCTATAACGTCATATATCCTAACCTAAGGCAACCTAACATTTCGGATGTAACATTTGACAACATTCCAGGCGTGTCGGTCCCTACGTGTCGGTGGTAACATTACATGCGTCTATAACGGTATATTTCCTAATCTAAGGCAACCTAACATCTCGGATGCAATATTTGACAACATTCCTGGCCTGTCGAACCCTACTTCTCGGGGGGAACAGTATATACGTCTATAACGTCATATATCCTAACCTAAGGCAACCTAACATCTCGGATGTAACATTTGACAACATTCCAGGCATGTCGGTCCCTACGTCTCGGTGGTAACATTATATGCGTCTATAACGTTATATATCCTTATCGAAGGCAACTTGACATCCCGGATGCAATATTTGACAACATTCCTAGTCTGTCGAACCCTACTTCTCGGAGGGAACAGTATATACGTCTATAACGTTATATATCCTAACGTAAGGCAACCTGACATCTCGGATGTAATATTCTGCACCATTCCAGGCGTGTCGGACCCTACTTCTCGGAGGGAACAGTATATACGTCTATAACGTCATATATCCTAACCTAAGGCAACCTAACATCTCGGATGTAACATTTGACAACATTCCAGGCATGTCGGTCCCTACGTCTCGGTGGTAACATTATATGCGTCTATAACGTTATATATCCTTATCTAAGGCAACCTAACGTCTCGGATGCAATATTTGACAACGTTCCTGGCCTGTCGAACACTACTTCTCGGAGGGAACAGTATATACGTCTATAACGTTATATATCCTAACCTAAGGCAAAGTGACATCTCGGATATATTATTCTACAACATTCCAGGCGTGTCGGACCCTACTTCTCGGTGGGAACATTATATGCGTCTATAACGTTGTATATCCTAATCTAAGGCAACCTAACATCTCGGATGCAATATTTGACAACATTCCTGGCCTGTCGAACAATACTTCTCGGAGGGAACAGTATATACGTCTATAACGTTATATATCCTAACCTAAGGCAACCTAACATCTCGGATGTAACATTTGACAACATTCCAGGCATGTCGGTCCCTACTTATCGGTGGTAACATTATATGCGTCTATAACGTTATATATCCTTATCTAAGGCAACCTAACATCTCGGATGCAATATTTGACAACATTCCTAGCCTGTCGAACCCTACGTCTCGGTGGTAACATTACATGCGTCTATAACGGTATATTTCCTAATCTAAGGCAACCTAACATCTCGGATGCAATATTTGACAACATTCCTGGCCTGTCGAACCGTACTTCTCGGAGGGAACAGTATATACGTCTATAACGTCATATATCCTAACCTAAGGCAACCTAACATCTCGGATGTAACATTTGACAACATTCCAGGCGTGTCGGTCCCTACGTCTCGGTGGTAACATTACATGCGTCTATAACGTTATATATCCTAACCTAAGGCCACCTAACATCTCGTATGTAATATTTGACAACATTCCTGGCGTGTCGGTCCCTACGTCTCGGTGGTAACATTACATGCGTCTATAGCGGTATATATCCTAATCTTAGGCAACCTAACATCTCGGATGTAACATTTTACAACATTCCAGGCCTGTCGGTCCCTACGTCTCGGTGGTAACATTACATGCTTCTATAACGTTATATATCCTAACCTAAGGCCACCGGAACATCTCGTATGTAATATTTCACAACATTCCTGGCGTGTCGAGCCCTACTTCTCGGTGGGAACAGTATATACGTCTATAACGTTATATATCGTAACCTAAAGCAACCTAACATCTCGGATGTAATATTTGACAACATTCCTGGCGTGTCGGACCCTACTTCTCGGTGGGAACAGTATATACGTCTATAACGTCATGTATCCTAACCTAAGGCAACCTAACATCTCGGATGTAACATTTGACAACATTCCAGGTGTGTCGGTCCCTACGTCTCGGTGGTAACGTTACATGCGTCTATAACGTTATATATCCTAACCTAAGGTAACCTAACATCTCGGATGTAACATTTGACAACAATCCTGGCCTGTCGAACCCTACGTCTCGGTGGTAACATTATATGCGTCTATAACGTTATATATCCTTATCTAAGGCAACCTAACATCTCGGATGCAATATTTGACAACATTCCTGGCCTGTCGAACCCTACATCTCGGAGGGAACAGTATATACGTCTATAACGTTATATATCCTAACCTAAGGCAACCTGACATCTCGGATATATTATTCTACAACATTCCAAGCGTGTCGGACGCTACTTCTCGGTGGAAACATTATATGTGTCTATAACGTTGTATATCCTAATCTAAGGCAACCTAACATCTCGGATGCAATATTTGACAACATTCCTGGCCTGTCGAACCCTACATCTCGGAGGGAACAGTATATACGTCTATAGCGGTATATATCCTAATCTAAGGCAACCTAACATCTCGGATGCAATATTTGACAACATTCCTGGCCTGTCGAACCCTACTTCTCGGAGGGAACAGTATATACGTCTATAACGTTATATATCCTAACCGAAGGCAACCTAACGTCTCGGATGTAATATTCTACATCATTCAAGGCGTGTCGGGCCCTACTTCTCGGTGGGAACATTATATGAGTCTATAACGTTGTATATCCTAATCTAAGGCAACCTATTATCTCAGACGTAATATTTTACAATATTCCTCGCGTGTCGGTGCATACTTTTCGGTGGGAATATTATATGCGTCCATAACGTTCGATATCGTAATCTATGGCAATCTAACATCTCGGATGCAATATTTGACAACAGTCCTTGCCTGTCGAACCCTACTTCTCGGAGGGAACAGTATGTACGTCTGTAACGTTATATATCCTAACCTAAGGCAACCTAACATCTCGGATGTAATATTCTACAACCTTCCAGGCGTGTCGGACCCTACTTCTCGGTGGTAACATTATATGCGTCTATAGCGTTGCATAACCTAATCTAAGGCAACCTAACATCTCGGATGCAATATTTGACAACATTCCTGGCCTGTCGAACCCTACTTCTCGGAGGGAACAGTATATACGTCTATAACGTCATATATCCTAACCTAAGGCAACCTAACATCTCGGATGTAACATTTGACAACATTCCAGGCGTGTCGGTCCCTACGTGTCGGTGGTAACATTACATGCGTCTATAACGGTATATTTCCTAATCTAAGGCAACCTAACATCTCGGATGCAATATTTGACAACATTCCTGGCCTGTCGAACCCTACTTCTCGGGGGGAACAGTATATACGTCCTTAACGTCATATATCCTAACCTAAGGCAACCTAACATCTCGGATGTAACATTTGACAACATTCCAGGCATGTCGGTCCCTACGTCTCGGTGGTAACATTATATGCGTCTATAACGTTATATATCCTTATCTAAGGCAACTTGACATCCCGGATGCAATATTTGACAACATTCCTAGCCTGTCGAACCCTACTTCTCGGAGGGAACAGTATATACGTCTATAACGTTATATATCCTAACGTAAGGCAACCTGACATCTCGGATGTAATATTCTGCACCATTCCAGGCGTGTCGGACCCTACTTCTCGGTGGGAACATTATATGCGTCTATAACGTTGTATATCCTAATCTAAGGCAACCTATTATCTCAGACGTAATATTTTACAATATTCCTCGCGTGTCGGTGCATACTTTTCGGTGGGAATATTATATGCGTCCATAACGGTCGATATCGTAATCTATGGCAATCTAACATCTCGGATGCAATATTTGACAACAGTCCTTGCCTGTCGAACCCTACTTCTCGGAGGGAACAGTATGTACGTCTGTAACGTTATATATCCTAACCTAAGGCAACCTAACATCTCGGATGTAATATTCTACAACCTTCCAGGCGTGTCGGACCCTACTTCTCGGTGGTAACATTATATGCGTCTATAACGTTGCATATCCTAATCTAAGGCAACCTAACATCTCGGATGCAATATTTGACAACATTCCTGGCCTGTCGAACCCTACTGCTCGGAGGGAGCAGTATATACGTCTATAGCGGTATATATCCTAATCTAAGGCAACCTAACATCTCGGATGCAATATTTGATAACACTCCTGGCGTGTCGAACCCTACTTCTCGGTGGGAACAGTATATACGTCTATAACGGTATATATCCTAACGTAAGGCAACCTAACGTCTCGGATGTAACATTTGACAACATTCCGGGCGTGTCGGTCCCTACGTCTCGGTGGTAACATTACATGCGTCTATAACGGTATATATCCTAATCTTAGGCAACCTGACATCTCGGATGTAACATTTTACCACATTCCAGGGGTGTCGGTCCCTACGTCTCGGTGGTAACATTACATGCGTCTATAACGTTATATATCCTAACCAAAGGCCAACTAACATCTCGTATGTAATATTTGACAACATTCCTGGCGTGTCGAACCCTACTTCTCGGAGGGAACAGTATATACGTCTATAACGTTGTATATCCTAATCTAAGGCAACCTAACATCTCGGATGCAATATTTGACAACACTCCTGGCCTGTCGAACCCTACATCTCGGAGGGAAGAGTATATACGTCTGTAACGTCATATATCCTAACCTAAGACAACCTAACATCTCGGATGTAACATTTGACAACATTCCAGGCGTGTCGGTCCCTACGTCTCCGTGGTAACATTACAGGCGTCTATAACGTTATATATCCTAACCTAAGGCAACCTAACATCTCGGATGCAATATTTGACAACATTCCTGGCCTGTCGAAACCTACTTCTCGGAGGGAACAGCATATACCTCTACAACGTCATATATCCTAGCCTAAGGCAACCTAACATCTCGGATGTAACATTTGACAACATTCCAGGCGTGTCGGTCCCTACGTCTCGGTGGTAACATTACATGCGTCTATAACGGTATATATCCTAATCTTAGGCAACCTGACATCACGGATGTAACATTTTACCACATTCCAGGCTTGTCGGTCCCTACGTCTCGGTGGTAAAATTACATGCGTCTGTAACGTTATATATCCTAACCTAAGGCCAACTAACATCTGGTATGTAATATTTGACAACATTCCTGGCGTGTCGAACCCTACTTCTCGGTGGGAACAGTATATACGTCTATAACGTTATACATCCTAACCTAAGGCAACCTAACATCTCGGATGTAACATTTGACAACATTCCAGGCGTGTCGGTCCCTACGTCTCGGTGGTAACGTTACATTCGTCTATAACGTTATATATCCTAACCTAAGGCAACCTAACATATCGGATGCAATATTTGACAACATTCCTGGCCTGTCGAACCCTACTTCTCGGAGGGAACAGTATATACGTCTATAACGTCATATATCCTAACCTAAGGCAACCTACCATCTCGGATGTAACATTTGACAACATTCCAGGCATGTCGGTCCCTACGTCTCGGTGGTAACATTATATGCGTCTATAACGTTATATATCCTTATCTAAGGCAACCTAACATCTCGGATGCAATATTTGACAACATTCCTGGCCTGTCGAACCCTACTTCTCGGAGGGAACAGTATATACGTCTATAACGTTATATATCCTAACCTAAGGCAACCTGACATCTCGGATATATTATTCTACAACATTCCAAGCGTGTCGGACCCTACTTCTCGGTGGAAACATTATATGCGTCTATAACGTTGTATATCCTAATCTAAGGCAACCTAACATCTCGGATGCAATATTTGACAACATTCCTGGCCTGTCGAACCCTACTTCTCGGAGGGAACAGTATATACGTCTATAACGTTATATATCCTAACCGAAGGCAACCTGACATCTCGGATGTAATATTCTACATCATTCAAGGCGTGTCGGACCCTACTTCTCGGTAGGAACATTATATGAGTCTATAACGTTGTATATCCTAATCTAAGGCAACCTATTATCTCAGACGTAATATTTTACAATATTCCTCGTGTGTCGGTGCATACTTTTCGGTGGGAATATCATATGCGTCCATAACGGTCGATATCGTAATCTATGGCAATCTAACATCTCGGATGCAATATTTGACAACAGTCCTTGCCTGTCGAACCCTACTTCTCGGAGGGAACAGTATGTACGTCTGTAACGTTATATATCCTAACCTAAGGCAACCTAACATCTCGGATGTAATATTCTACAACCTTCCAGGCGTGTCGGACCCTACTTCTCGGTGGTAACATTATATGCGTCTATAGCGTTGCATAACCTAATCTAAGGCAACCTAACATCTCGGATGCAATATTTGACAACATTCCTGGCCTGTCGAACCCTACTTCTCGGAGGGAACAGTATATACGTCTATAACGTCATATATCCTAACCTAAGGCAACCTAACATCTCGGATGTAACATTTGACAACATTCCAGGCATGTCGGTCCCTACGTCTCGGTGGTAACATTATATGCGTCTATAACGTTATATATCCTTATCTAAGGCAACTTGACGTCCCGGATGCAATATTTGACAACATTCCTAGCCTGTCGAACCCTACTTCTCGGAGGGAACAGTATATACGTCTATAACGTTATATATCCTAACGTAAGGCAACCTGACATCTCGGATGTAATATTCTGCACCATTCCAGGCGTGTCGGACCCTACTTCTCGGTGGGAACATTATATGCGTCTATAACGTTGTATATCCTAATCTAAGGCAACCTATTATCTCAGACGTAATATTTTACAATATTCCTCGCGTGTCGGTGCATACTTTTCGGTGGGAATATTATATGCGTCCATAACGGTCGATATCGTAATCTATGGCAATCTAACATCTCGGATGCAATATTTGACAACAGTCCTTGCCTGTCGAACCCTACTTCTCGGAGGGAACAGTATGTACGTCTGTAACGTTATATATCCTAACCTAAGGCAACCTAACATCTCGGATGTAATATTCTACAACCTTCCAGGCGTGTCGGACCCTACTTCTCGGTGGTAACATTATATGCGTCTATAACGTTGCATATCCTAATCTAAGGCAACCTAACATCTCGGATGCAATATTTGACAACATTCCTGGCCTGTCGAACCCTACTGCTCGGAGGGAGCAGTATATACGTCTATAGCGGTATATATCCTAATCTAAGGCAACCTAACATCTCGGATGCAATATTTGATAACACTCCTGGCGTGTCGAACCCTACTTCTCGGTGGGAACAGTATATACGTCTATAACGGTATATATCCTAACGTAAGGCAACCTAACGTCTCGGATGTAACATTTGACAACATTCCAGGCGTGTCGGTCCCTACGTCTCGGTGGTAACATTACATGCGTCTATAAAGGTATATTTCCTAATCTAAGGCAACCTAACATCTCGGATGCAATATTTGACAACATTCCTGGCCTGTCGAACCCTACTGATCGGAGGGAACAGTATATACATCTATAACGGTATATATCCTAATCTAAGGCAACCTAACATCTCGGATGAAATATGTGACAACATTCCTGGCCTGTCGAACCCTACTTCTCGGAGGGAACAGCATATACCTCTATAACGTCATATATCCTAGCCTAAGGCAACCTAACATCTCGGATGTAACATTTGACAACATTCCGGGCGTGTCGGTCCCTACGTCTCGGTGGTAACATTACATGCGTCTATAACGGTATATATCCTAATCTTAGGCAACCTGACATCTCGGATGTAACATTTTACCACATTCCAGGGGTGTCGGTCCCTACGTCTCGGTGGTAACATTACATGCGTCTATAACGTTATATATCCTAACCAAAGGCCAACTAACATCTCGGATGCAATATTTGATAACATTCCTAGCGTGTCGAACCCTACTTCTCGGTGGGAACAGTATATACGTCTATAACGTTATATATCCTAACGTAAGGCAACCTAACGTCTCGGATGTAACATTTGACAACATTCCAGGCCTGTCGGTCCCTACGTCTCGGTGGTAACATTACATGCGTCTATAAAGGTATATTTCCTAATCTAAGGCAACCTAACATCTCGGATGCAATATTTGACAACATTCCTGGCGTGTCGAACCCTACTTCTCGGTGGGAACAGTATATACGTCTATAACGTTATATATCCTAACCTAAGATACCTAACATCTCGGATGTAACATTTGACAACATTCCAGGCGTGTCGGTCCCTACGTCTCGGTGGTAACGTTACATGCGTCTATAACGTTATATATCCTAACCTAAGGCAACCTAACATCTCGGATGCAATATTTGACAACATTCCTGGCCTGTCGAACAATACTTCTCGGAGGGAACAGTATATACGTCTATAACGTTATATATCCTAACCTAAGGCAACCTAACATCTCGGATGTAACATTTGACAACATTCCAGGCATGTCGGTCCCTACTTATCGGTGGTAACATTATATGCGTCTATAACGTTATATATCCTTATCTAAGGCAACCTAACATCTCGGATGCAATATTTGACAACATTCCTAGCCTGTCGAACCCTACGTCTCGGTGGTAACATTACATGCGTCTATAACGGTATATTTCCTAATCTAAGGCAACCTAACATCTCGGATGCAATATTTGACAACATTCCTGGCCTGTCGAACCCTACTTCTCGGAGGGAACAGTATATACGTCTATAACGTCATATATCCTAACCTAAGGCAACCTAACATCTCGGATGTAACATTTGACAACATTCCAGGCGTGTCGGTCCCTACGTCTCGGTGGTAACATTACATGCGTCTATAACGTTATATATCCTAACCTAAGGCCACCTAACATCTCGTATGTAATATTTGACAACATTCCTGGCGTGTCGGTCCCTACGTCTCGGTGGTAACATTACATGCGTCTATAGCGGTATATATCCTAATCTTAGGCAACCTAACATCTCGGATGTAACATTTTACAACATTCCAGGCCTGTCGGTCCCTACGTCTCGGTGGTAACATTACATGCTTCTATAACGTTATATATCCTAACCTAAGGCCACCGGAACATCTCGTATGTAATATTTCACAACATTCCTGGCGTGTCGAGCCCTACTTCTCGGTGGGAACAGTATATACGTCTATAACGTTATATATCGTAACCTAAAGCAACCTAACATCTCGGATGTAATATTTGACAACATTCCTGGCGTGTCGGACCCTACTTCTCGGTGGGAACAGTATATACGTCTATAACGTCATGTATCCTAACCTAAGGCAACCTAACATCTCGGATGTAACATTTGACAACATTCCAGGTGTGTCGGTCCCTACGTCTCGGTGGTAACGTTACATGCGTCTATAACGTTATATATCCTAACCTAAGGTAACCTAACATCTCGGATGTAACATTTGACAACATTCCAGGCATGTCGGTCCCTACATCTCGGAGGCAACAGTATATACGTCTATAGCGGTATATATCCTAATCTAAGGCAACCTAACATCTCGGATGCAATATTTGACAACAATCCTGGCCTGTCGAACCCTACGTCTCGGTGGTAACATTATATGCGTCTATAACGTTATATATCCTTATCTAAGGCAACCTAACATCTCGGATGCAATATTTGACAACATTCCTGGCCTGTCGAACCCTACATCTCGGAGGGAACAGTATATACGTCTATAACGTTATATATCCTAACCTAAGGCAACCTGACATCTCGGATATATTATTCTACAACATTCCAAGCGTGTCGGACGCTACTTCTCGGTGGAAACATTATATGTGTCTATAACGTTGTATATCCTAATCTAAGGCAACCTAACATCTCGGATGCAATATTTGACAACATTCCTGGCCTGTCGAACCCTACATCTCGGAGGGAACAGTATATACGTCTATAGCGGTATATATCCTAATCTAAGGCAACCTAACATCTCGGATGCAATATTTGACAACATTCCTGGCCTGTCGAACCCTACTTCTCGGAGGGAACAGTATATACGTCTATAACGTTATATATCCTAACCGAAGGCAACCTAACATCTCGGATGTAATATTCTACATCATTCAAGGCGTGTCGGACCCTACTTCTCGGTGGGAACATTATATGAGTCTATAACGTTGTATATCCTAATCTAAGGCAACCTATTATCTCAGACGTAATATTTTACAATATTCCTCGCGTGTCGGTGCATACTTTTCGGTGGGAATATTATATGCGTCCATAACGGTCGATATCGTAATCTATGGCAATCTAACATCTCGGATGCAATATTTGACAACAGTCCTTGCCTGTCGAACCCTACTTCTCGGAGGGAACAGTATGTACGTCTGTAACGTTATATATCCTAACCTAAGGCAACCTAACATCTCGGATGTAATATTCTACAACCTTCCAGGCGTGTCGGACCCTACTTCTCGGTGGTAACATTATATGCGTCTATAACGTTGCATATCCTAATCTAAGGCAACCTAACATCTCGGATGCAATATTTGACAACATTCCTGGCCTGTCGAACCCTACTTCTCGGAGGGAACAGTATATACGTCTATAACGTCATATATCCTAACCTAAGGCAACCTAACATTTCGGATGTAACATTTGACAACATTCCAGGCGTGTCGGTCCCTACGTGTCGGTGGTAACATTACATGCGTCTATAACGGTATATTTCCTAATCTAAGGCAACCTAACATCTCGGATGCAATATTTGACAACATTCCTGGCCTGTCGAACCCTACTTCTCGGGGGGAACAGTATATACGTCTATAACGTCATATATCCTAACCTAAGGCAACCTAACATCTCGGATGTAACATTTGACAACATTCCAGGCATGTCGGTCCCTACGTCTCGGTGGTAACATTATATGCGTCTATAACGTTATATATCCTTATCGAAGGCAACTTGACATCCCGGATGCAATATTTGACAACATTCCTAGTCTGTCGAACCCTACTTCTCGGAGGGAACAGTATATACGTCTATAACGTTATATATCCTAACGTAAGGCAACCTGACATCTCGGATGTAATATTCTGCACCATTCCAGGCGTGTCGGACCCTACTTCTCGGAGGGAACAGTATATACGTCTATAACGTCATATATCCTAACCTAAGGCAACCTAACATCTCGGATGTAACATTTGACAACATTCCAGGCATGTCGGTCCCTACGTCTCGGTGGTAACATTATATGCGTCTATAACGTTATATATCCTTATCTAAGGCAACCTAACGTCTCGGATGCAATATTTGACAACGTTCCTGGCCTGTCGAACACTACTTCTCGGAGGGAACAGTATATACGTCTATAACGTTATATATCCTAACCTAAGGCAAAGTGACATCTCGGATATATTATTCTACAACATTCCAGGCGTGTCGGACCCTACTTCTCGGTGGGAACATTATATGCGTCTATAACGTTGTATATCCTAATCTAAGGCAACCTAACATCTCGGATGCAATATTTGACAACATTCCTGGCCTGTCGAACAATACTTCTCGGAGGGAACAGTATATACGTCTATAACGTTATATATCCTAACCTAAGGCAACCTAACATCTCGGATGTAACATTTGACAACATTCCAGGCATGTCGGTCCCTACTTATCGGTGGTAACATTATATGCGTCTATAACGTTATATATCCTTATCTAAGGCAACCTAACATCTCGGATGCAATATTTGACAACATTCCTAGCCTGTCGAACCCTACGTCTCGGTGGTAACATTACATGCGTCTATAACGGTATATTTCCTAATCTAAGGCAACCTAACATCTCGGATGCAATATTTGACAACATTCCTGGCCTGTCGAACCCTACTTCTCGGAGGGAACAGTATATACGTCTATAACGTCATATATCCTAACCTAAGGCAACCTAACATCTCGGATGTAACATTTGACAACATTCCAGGCGTGTCGGTCCCTACGTCTCGGTGGTAACATTACATGCGTCTATAACGTTATATATCCTAACCTAAGGCCACCTAACATCTCGTATGTAATATTTGACAACATTCCTGGCGTGTCGGTCCCTACGTCTCGGTGGTAACATTACATGCGTCTATAGCGGTATATATCCTAATCTTAGGCAACCTAACATCTCGGATGTAACATTTTACAACATTCCAGGCCTGTCGGTCCCTACGTCTCGGTGGTAACATTACATGCTTCTATAACGTTATATATCCTAACCTAAGGCCACCGGAACATCTCGTATGTAATATTTCACAACATTCCTGGCGTGTCGAGCCCTACTTCTCGGTGGGAACAGTATATACGTCTATAACGTTATATATCGTAACCTAAAGCAACCTAACATCTCGGATGTAATATTTGACAACATTCCTGGCGTGTCGGACCCTACTTCTCGGTGGGAACAGTATATACGTCTATAACGTCATGTATCCTAACCTAAGGCAACCTAACATCTCGGATGTAACATTTGACAACATTCCAGGTGTGTCGGTCCCTACGTCTCGGTGGTAACGTTACATGCGTCTATAACGTTATATATCCTAACCTAAGGTAACCTAACATCTCGGATGTAACATTTGACAACAATCCTGGCCTGTCGAACCCTACGTCTCGGTGGTAACATTATATGCGTCTATAACGTTATATATCCTTATCTAAGGCAACCTAACATCTCGGATGCAATATTTGACAACATTCCTGGCCTGTCGAACCCTACATCTCGGAGGGAACAGTATATACGTCTATAACGTTATATATCCTAACCTAAGGCAACCTGACATCTCGGATATATTATTCTACAACATTCCAAGCGTGTCGGACGCTACTTCTCGGTGGAAACATTATATGTGTCTATAACGTTGTATATCCTAATCTAAGGCAACCTAACATCTCGGATGCAATATTTGACAACATTCCTGGCCTGTCGAACCCTACATCTCGGAGGGAACAGTATATACGTCTATAGCGGTATATATCCTAATCTAAGGCAACCTAACATCTCGGATGCAATATTTGACAACATTCCTGGCCTGTCGAACCCTACTTCTCGGAGGGAACAGTATATACGTCTATAACGTTATATATCCTAACCGAAGGCAACCTAACGTCTCGGATGTAATATTCTACATCATTCAAGGCGTGTCGGGCCCTACTTCTCGGTGGGAACATTATATGAGTCTATAACGTTGTATATCCTAATCTAAGGCAACCTATTATCTCAGACGTAATATTTTACAATATTCCTCGCGTGTCGGTGCATACTTTTCGGTGGGAATATTATATGCGTCCATAACGTTCGATATCGTAATCTATGGCAATCTAACATCTCGGATGCAATATTTGACAACAGTCCTTGCCTGTCGAACCCTACTTCTCGGAGGGAACAGTATGTACGTCTGTAACGTTATATATCCTAACCTAAGGCAACCTAACATCTCGGATGTAATATTCTACAACCTTCCAGGCGTGTCGGACCCTACTTCTCGGTGGTAACATTATATGCGTCTATAACGTTGCATATCCTAATCTAAGGCAACCTAACATCTCGGATGCAATATTTGACAACATTCCTGGCCTGTCGAACCCTACTTCTCGGAGGGAACAGTATATACGTCTATAACGTCATATATCCTAACCTAAGGCAACCTAACATTTCGGATGTAACATTTGACAACATTCCAGGCGTGTCGGTCCCTACGTGTCGGTGGTAACATTAAATGCGTCTATAACGGTATATTTCCTAATCTAAGGCAACCTAACATCTCGGATGCAATATTTGACAACATTCCTGGCCTGTCGAACCCTACTTCTCGGGGGGAACAGTATATACGTCTATAACGTCATATATCCTAACCTAAGGCAACCTAACATCTCGGATGTAACATTTGACAACATTCCAGGCATGTCGGTCCCTACGTCTCGGTGGTAACATTATATGCGTCTATAACGTTATATATCCTTATCGAAGGCAACTTGACATCCCGGATGCAATATTTGACAACATTCCTAGTCTGTCGAACCCTACTTCTCGGAGGGAACAGTATATACGTCTATAACGTTATATATCCTAACGTAAGGCAACCTGACATCTCGGATGTAATATTCTGCACTATTCCAGGCGTGTCGGACCCTACTTCTCGGAGGGAACAGTATATACGTCTATAACGTCATATATCCTAACCTAAGGCAACCTAACATCTCGGATGTAACATTTGACAACATTCCAGGCATGTCGGTCCCTACGTCTCGGTGGTAACATTATATGCGTCTATAACGTTATATATCCTTATCTAAGGCAACCTAACGTCTCGGATGCAATATTTGACAACGTTCCTGGCCTGTCGAACACTACTTCTCGGAGGGAACAGTATATACGTCTATAACGTTATATATCCTAACCTAAGGCAAAGTGACATCTCGGATATATTATTCTACAACATTCCAGGCGTGTCGGACCCTACTTCTCGGTGGGAACATTATATGCGTCTATAACGTTGTATATCCTAATCTAAGGCAACCTAACATTTCGGATGCAATATTTGACAACATTCCTGGCCTGTCGAACCCTACTTCTCGGAGGGAACAGTATGTACGTCTGTAACGTTATATATCCTAACCTAAGGCAACCTAACATCTCGGATGTAATATTCTACAACCTTCCAGGCGTGTCGGACCCTACTTCTCGGTGGTAACATTATATGCGTCTATAACGTTGCATATCCTAATCTAAGGCAACCTAACATCTCGGATGCAATATTTGACAACATTCCTGGCCTGTCGAACCCTACTGCTCGGAGGGAACAGTATATACGTCTATAGCGGTATATATCCTAATCTAAGGCAACCTAACATCTCGGATGCAATATTTGATAACATTCCTGGCATGTCGAACCCTACTTCTCGGTGGGAACAGTATATACGTCTATAACGTTATATATCCTAACGTAAGGCAACCTAACGTCTCGGATGTAACATTTGACAACATTCCAGGCGTGTCGGTCCCTACGTCTCGGTGGTAACATTACATGCGTCTATAAAGGTATATTTCCTAATCTAAGGCAACCTAACATCTCGGATGCAATATTTGACAACATTCCTGGCCTGTCGAACCCTACTGATCGGAGGGAACAGTATATACATCTATAACGGTATATATCCTAATCTAAGGCAACCTAACATCTCGGATGAAATATGTGACAACATTCCAGGCATGTCGGTCCCTACGTCTCGGTGGTAACATTATATGCGTCTATAACGTTATATATCCTTATCTAAGGCAACCTAACATCTCGGATGCAATATTTGACTACATTCCTAGCCTGTCGAACCCTACGTCTCGGTGGTAACGTTACATGCGTCTATAACGGTATATTTCCTAATCTAAGGCAACCTAACATCTCGGATGCAATATTTGACAACATTCCTGGCCTGTCGAACCCTACTTCTCGGAGGGAACAGTATATACGTCTATAACGTCATATATCCTAACCTAAGGCAACCTAACATTTCGGATGTAACATTTGACAACATTCCAGGCGTGTCGGTCCCTACGTGTCGGTGGTAACATTACATGCGTCTATAACGGTATATTTCCTAATCTAAGGCAACCTAACATCTCGGATGCAATATTTGACAACATTCCTGGCCTGTCGAACCCTACTTCTCGGGGGGAACAGTATATACGTCTATAACGTCATATATCCTAACCTAAGGCAACCTAACATCTCGGATGTAACATTTGACAACATTCCAGGCATGTCGGTCCCTACGTCTCGGTGGTAACATTATATGCGTCTATAACGTTATATATCCTTATCGAAGGCAACTTGACATCCCGGATGCAATATTTGACAACATTCCTAGTCTGTCGAACCCTACTTCTCGGAGGGAACAGTATATACGTCTATAACGTTATATATCCTAACGTAAGGCAACCTGACATCTCGGATGTAATATTCTGCACCATTCCAGGCGTGTCGGACCCTACTTCTCGGAGGGAACAGTATATACGTCTATAACGTCATATATCCTAACCTAAGGCAACCTAACATCTCGGATGTAACATTTGACAACATTCCAGGCATGTCGGTCCCTACGTCTCGGTGGTAACATTATATGCGTCTATAACGTTATATATCCTTATCTAAGGCAACCTAACGTCTCGGATGCAATATTTGACAACGTTCCTGGCCTGTCGAACACTACTTCTCGGAGGGAACAGTATATACGTCTATAACGTTATATATCCTAACCTAAGGCAAAGTGACATCTCGGATATATTATTCTACAACCTTCCAGGCGTGTCGGACCCTACTTCTCGGTGGTAACATTATATGCGTCTATAACGTTGCATATCCTAATCTAAGGCAACCTAATATCTCGGATGCAATATTTGACAACATTCCTGGCCTGTCGAACCCTACTGCTCGGAGGGAACAGTATATACGTCTATAGCGGTATATATCCTAATCTAAGGCAACCTAACATCTCGGATGCAATATTTGATAACATTCCTGGCATGTCGAACCCTACTTCTCGGTGGGAACAGTATATACGTCTATAACGTTATATATCCTAACGTAAGGCAACCTAACGTCTCGGATGTAACATTTGACAACATTCCAGGCGTGTCGGTCCCTACGTCTCGGTGGTAACATTACATGCGTCTATAAAGGTATATTTCCTAATCTAAGGCAACCTAACATCTCGGATGCAATATTTGACAACATTCCTGGCCTGTCGAACCCTACTGATCGGAGGGAACAGTATATACATCTATAACGGTATATATCCTAATCTAAGGCAACCTAACATCTCGGATGAAATATGTGACAACATTCCAGGCATGTCGGTCCCTACGTCTCGGTGGTAACATTATATGCGTCTATAACGTTATATATCCTTATCTAAGGCAACCTAACATCTCGGATGCAATATTTGACAACATTCCTAGCCTGTCGAACCCTACGTCTCGGTGGTAACGTTACATGCGTCTATAACGGTATATTTCCTAATCTAAGGCAACCTAACATCTCGGATGCAATATTTGACAACATTCCTGGCCTGTCGAACCCTACTTCTCGGAGGGAACAGTATATACGTCTATAACGTCATATATCCTAACCTAAGGCAACCTAACATCTCGGATGTAACATTTGACAACATTCCAGGCGTGTCGGTCCCTACGTCTCGGTGGTAACATTACATGCGTCTATAACGGTATATATCCTAACCTAAGGCAACCTAACATCTCGGATGCAATATTTGACAACATTCCTGGCCTGTCGAACCCTACTTCTCGGAGGGAACAGTATATACGTCTATAACGTTATATATCCTAACCTAAGGCAACCTAACATCTCGGATGTAATATTCCACAACCTTCCAGGCTTGTCGGACCCTACTTCTCGGTGGGAACATTATATGCGTCTATAACGTTGTATATCCTTATCTAAGGCAACCTAACATCTCGGATGCAATATTTGACAACATTCCTAGCCTGTCGAACCCAACTTCTCGGAGGGAACAGTATATACGTCTATAACGTTATATATCCTAACCTAAGGCAACCTGACATCTCGGATGTAATATTCTACATCATTCCAGGCGTGTCGGACCCAACTTCTCGGTGGGAACATTATATGCGTCTATAACGTTGTATATCCTTATCTAAGGCAACCTAACATCTCGGATGCAATATTTGACAACATTCCTGGCCTGTCGAACCCTACATCTCGGAGGGAACAGTATATACGTCTATAGCGGTATATATCCTAATCTAAGGCCACCTAACATCTCGTATGTAATATTTGACAACATTCCTGGCGTGTCGAACCCTACTTCTCGGTGGGAACAGTATATACGTCTATAACGTTATATTTCCTAACCTAAGGCAACCTAACATCTCGGATGTAACATTTGACAACATTCCAGGCATGTCGGTCCCTACGTCTCGGTGGTAACATTATATGCGTCTATAACGTTATATATCCTTATCTAAGGCAACCTAACATCTCGGATGCAATATTTGACAACATTCCTAGCCTGTCGAACCCTACTTCTCGGAGGGAACAGTATATACGTCTATAACGTTATATATCCTAACCTAAGGCAACCTGACATCTCGGATGTAATATTCTACATCATTCCAGGCGTGTCGGACCCTACTTCTCGGTGGGAACATTATTTGCGTCTATAACGTTGTATATCCTTATCTAAGGCAACCTAACATCTCGGATGCAATATTTGACAACATTCCAGGCGTGTTGGAACCCTACGTCTCTGTGGTAACATTACGTGCATCTACAACGCTATATATGCTAACCTAAGGCAACCTAACATCTCGGATGCAATATTTGACAACATACCTGTCCTGTCGAACCCTACATCTCGGAGGGAACAGTATATACGTCTGTAACGTCATATATCCTAACCTAAGACAACCTAACATCTCGGATGTAACATTTGACAACATTCCAGGCGTGTCGGTCCCTACGTCTCGGTGGTAACATTACATGCGTCTATAACGTTATATATCCTAACCTAAGGCAACCTAACATCTCGGATGCAATATTTGACAACATTCCTGGCCTGTCGAACCCTACTTCTCGGAGGGAACAGCATATACATCTATAACGTCATATATCCTAGCCTAAGGCAACCTAACATCTCGGATGTAACATTTGACAACATTCCAGGTGTGTCGGTCCCTACGTCTCGGTGGTAACGTTACATGCGTCTATAACGTTATATATCCTAACCTAAGGCAACCAAACATCTCGGATGTAACATTTGACAACATTCCAGGCATGTCGGTCCCTACGTCTCGGTGGTAACATTATATGCGTCTATAACGTTATATATCCTTATCTAAGGCAACCTAACATCTCGGATGCAATATTTGACAACATTCCTAGCCTGTCGAACCCTAATTCTCGGAGGGAACAGTATATGCGTCTATAACGTTATATATCCTAACCTAGGGCAACCTAACATCTCGGATGTAATATTCTACAACATTCCAAGCGTGTCGGACGCTACTTCTCGGTGGAAACATTATATGTGTCTATAACGTTGTATATCCTAATCTAAGGCAACCTAACATCTCGGATGCAATATTTGACAACATTCCTGGCCTGTCGAACCCTACATCTCGGAGGGAACAGTATATACGTCTATAGCGGTATATATCCTAATCTAAGGCAACCTAACATCTCGGATGCAATATTTGACAACATTCCTGGCCTGTCGAACCCTACTTCTCGGAGGGAACAGTATATACGTCTATAACGTTATATATCCTAACCGAAGGCAACCTAACGTCTCGGATGTAATATTCTACATCATTCAAGGCGTGTCGGGCCCTACTTCTCGGTGGGAACATTATATGAGTCTATAACGTTGTATATCCTAATCTAAGGCAACCTATTATCTCAGACGTAATATTTTACAATATTCCTCGCGTGTCGGTGCATACTTTTCGGTGGGAATATTATATGCGTCCATAACGTTCGATATCGTAATCTATGGCAATCTAACATCTCGGATGCAATATTTGACAACAGTCCTTGCCTGTCGAACCCTACTTCTCGGAGGGAACAGTATGTACGTCTGTAACGTTATATATCCTAACCTAAGGCAACCTAACATCTCGGATGTAATATTCTACAACCTTCCAGGCGTGTCGGACCCTACTTCTCGGTGGTAACATTATATGCGTCTATAACGTTGCATATCCTAATCTAAGGCAACCTAACATCTCGGATGCAATATTTGACAACATTCCTGGCCTGTCGAACCCTACTTCTCGGAGGGAACAGTATATACGTCTATAACGTCATATATCCTAACCTAAGGCAACCTAACATTTCGGATGTAACATTTGACAACATTCCAGGCGTGTCGGTCCCTACGTGTCGGTGGTAACATTACATGCGTCTATAACGGCATATTTCCTAATCTAAGGCAACCTAACATCTCGGATGCAATATTTGACAACATTCCTGGCCTGTCGAACCCTACTTCTCGGGGGGAACAGTATATACGTCTATAACGTCATATATCCTAACCTAAGGCAACCTAACATCTCGGATGTAACATTTGACAACATTCCAGGCATGTCGGTCCCTACGTCTCGGTGGTAACATTATATGCGTCTATAACGTTATATATCCTTATCGAAGGCAACTTGACATCCCGGATGCAATATTTGACAACATTCCTAGTCTGTCGAACCCTACTTCTCGGAGGGAACAGTATATACGTCTATAACGTTATATATCCTAACGTAAGGCAACCTGACATCTCGGATGTAATATTCTGCACTATTCCAGGCGTGTCGGACCCTACTTCTCGGAGGGAACAGTATATACGTCTATAACGTCATATATCCTAACCTAAGGCAACCTAACATCTCGGATGTAACATTTGACAACATTCCAGGCATGTCGGTCCCTACGTCTCGGTGGTAACATTATATGCGTCTATAACGTTATATATCCTTATCTAAGGCAACCTAACGTCTCGGATGCAATATTTGACAACGTTCCTGGCCTGTCGAACACTACTTCTCGGAGGAAACAGTATATACGTCTATAACGTTATATATCCTAACCTAAGGCAAAGTGACATCTCGGATATATTATTCTACAACATTCCAGGCGTGTCGGACCCTACTTCTCGGTGGGAACATTATATGCGTCTATAACGTTGTATATCCTAATCTAAGGCAACCTAACATCTCGGATGCAATATTTGACAACATTCCTGGCCTGTCGAACCCTACTTCTCGGAGGGAACAGTATGTACGTCTGTAACGTTATATATCCTAACCTAAGGCAACCTAACATCTCGGATGTAATATTCTACAACCTTCCAGGCGTGTCGGACCCTACTTCTCGGTGGTAACATTATATGCGTCTATAACGTTATATATCCTTATCGAAGGCAACTTGACATCCCGGATGCAATATTTGACAACATTCCTAGTCTGTCGAACCCTACTTCTCGGAGGGAACAGTATATACGTCTATAACGTTATATATCCTAACGTAAGGCAACCTGACATCTCGGATGTAATATTCTGCACCATTCCAGGCGTGTCGGACCCTACTTCTCGGAGGAAACAGTATATACGTCTATAACGTCATATATCCTAACCTAAGGCAACCTAACATCTCGGATGTAACATTTGACAACATTCCAGGCATGTCGGTCCCTACGTCTCGGTGGTAACATTATATGCGTCTATAACGTTATATATCCTTATCTAAGGCAACCTAACGTCTCGGATGCAATATTTGACAACGTTCCTGGCCTGTCGAACACTACTTCTCGGAGGGAACAGTATATACGTCTATAACGTTATATATCCTAACCTAAGGCAAAGTGACATCTCGGATATATTATTCTACAACCTTCCAGGCGTGTCGGACCCTACTTCTCGGTGGTAACATTATATGCGTCTATAACGTTGCATATCCTAATCTAAGGCAACCTAACATCTCGGATGCAATATTTGACAACATTCCTGGCCTGTCGAACCCTACTGCTCGGAGGGAACAGTATATACGTCTATAGCGGTATATATCCTAATCTAAGGCAACCTAACATCTCGGATGCAATATTTGATAACATTCCTGGCATGTCGAACCCTACTTCTCGGTGGGAACAGTATATACGTCTATAACGTTATATATCCTAACGTAAGGCAACCTAACGTCTCGGATGTAACATTTGACAACATTCCAGGCGTGTCGGTCCCTACGTCTCGGTGGTAACATTACATGCGTCTATAAAGGTATATTTCCTAATCTAAGGCAACCTAACATCTCGGATGCAATATTTGACAACATTCCTGGCCTGTCGAACCCTACTGATCGGAGGGAACAGTATATACATCTATAACGGTATATATCCTAATCTAAGGCAACCTAACATCTCGGATGAAATATGTGACAACATTCCAGGCATGTCGGTCCCTACGTCTCGGTGGTAACATTATATGCGTCTATAACGTTATATATCCTTATCTAAGGCAACCTAACATCTCGGATGCAATATTTGACAACATTCCTAGCCTGTCGAACCCTACGTCTCGGTGGTAACGTTACATGCGTCTATAACGGTATATTTCCTAATCTAAGGCAACCTAACATCTCGGATGCAATATTTGACAACATTCCTGGCCTGTCGAACCCTACTTCTCGGAGGGAACAGTATATACGTCTATAACGTCATATATCCTAACCTAAGGCAGCCTAACATCTCGGATGTAACATTTGACAACATTCCAGGCGTGTCGGTCCCTACGTCTCGGTGGTAACATTACATGCGTCTATAACGGTATATATCCTAACCTAAGGCAACCTAACATCTCGGATGCAATATTTGACAACATTCCTGGCCTGTCGAACCCTACTTCTCGGAGGGAACAGTATATACGTCTATAACGTTATATATCCTAACCTAAGGCAACCTAACATCTCGGATGTAATATTCCACAACCTTCCAGGCTTGTCGGACCCTACTTCTCGGTGGGAACATTATATGCGTCTATAACGTTGTATATCCTTATCTAAGGCAACCTAACATCTCGGATGTAACATTTTACCACATTCCAGGCGTGTCGGTCCCTACGTCTCGGTGGTAACATTACATGCGTCTATAACGTTATATATCCTAACCTAAGGCCACCTAACATCTCGTATGTAATATTTGACAACATTCCTGGCGTGTCGGTCCCTACGTCTCGGTGGTAACATTACATGCGTCTATAGCGGCATATATCCTAATCTTAGGCAACCTAACATCTCGGATGTAACATTTTACAACATTCCAGGCCTGTCGGTCCCTACGTCTCGGTGGTAACATTACATGCTTCTATAACGTTATATATCCTAACCTAAGGCCACCGGAACATCTCGTATGTAATATTTCACAACATTCCTGGCGTGTCGAGCCCTACTTCTCGGTGGGAACAGTATATACGTCTATAACGTTATATATCGTAACCTAAAGCAACCTAACATCTCGGATGTAATATTTGACAACATTCCTGGCGTGTCGGACCCTACTTCTCGGTGGGAACAGTATATACGTCTATAACGTCATGTATCCTAACCTAAGGCAACCTAACATCTCGGATGTAACATTTGACAACATTCCAGGTGTGTCGGTCCCTACGTCTCGGTGGTAACGTTACATGCGTCTATAACGTTATATATCCTAACCTAAGGCAACCTAACATCTCGGATGTAACATTTGACAACATTCCAGGCATGTCGGTCCCTACGTCTCGGTGGTAACATTATATGTGTCTATAACGTTATATATCCTTATCTAAGGCAACCTAACATCTCGGATGCAATATTTGACAACATTCCTAGCCTGTCGAACCCAACTTCTCGGAGGGAACAGTATATACGTCTATAACGTTATATATCCTAACCTAAGGCAACCTGACATCTCGGATGTAATATTCTACATCATTCCAGGCGTGTCGGACCCAACTTCTCGGTGGGAACATTATATGCGTCTATAACGTTGTATATCCTTATCTAAGGCAACCTAACATCTCGGATGCAATATTTGACAACATTCCTGGCCTGTCGAACCCTACATCTCGGAGGGAACAGTATATACGTCTATAGCGGTATATATCCTAATCTAAGGCCACCTAACATCTCGTATGTAATATTTGACAACATTCCTGGCGTGTCGAACCCTACTTCTCGGTGGGAACAGTATATACGTCTATAACGTTATATATCCTAACCTAAGGCAACCTAACATCTCGGATGTAACATTTGACAACATTCCAGGCATGTCGGTCCCTACGTCTCGGTGGTAACATTATATGCGTCTATAACGTTATATATCCTTATCTAAGGCAACCTAACATCTCGGATGCAATATTTGACAACATTCCTAGCCTGTTGAACCCTACTTCTCGGAGGGAACAGTATATACGTCTATAACGTTATATATCCTAACCTAAGGCAACCTGACATCTCGGATGTAATATTCTACATCATTCCAGGCGTGTCGGACCCTACTTCTCGGTGGGAACATTATATGAGTCTATAACGATGTATATCCTAATCTAAGGCAACCTATTATCTCAGACGTAATATTTTACAATATTCCTGGCGTGTCGGTGCATACTTTTCGGTGGGAATATTATATGCGTCTATAACGGTCGATATCGTAATCTAAGGCAACCTAACATCTCGGATGCAATATTTGACAACATTCCTGGCCTGTCGAACCCTACTTCTCGGAGGGAACAGTATATACGGCTATAACGTTATATATCCTAACCTAGGGCAACCTAACATCTCGGATGTATTATTCTACAACCTTCCAGGCGTGTCGGACCCTACTTCTCGGTGGGAACATTATTTGCGTCTATAACGTTGTATATCCTTATCTAAGGCAACCTAACATCTCGGATGCAATATTTGACAACATTCCAGGCGTGTTGGAACCCTACGTCTCTGTGGTAACATTACGTGCATCTACAACGCTATATATGCTAACCTAAGGCAACCTAACATCTCGGATGCAATATTTGACAACATACCTGTCCTGTCGAACCCTACATCTCGGAGGGAACAGTATATACGTCTGTAACGTCATATATCCTAACCTAAGACAACCTAACATCTCGGATGTAACATTTGACAACATTCCAGGCGTGTCGGTCCCTACGTCTCGGTGGTAACATTACATGCGTCTATAACGTTATATATCCTAACCTAAGGCAACCTAACATCTCGGATGCAATATTTGACAACATTCCTGGCCTGTCGAACCCTACTTCTCGGAGGGAACAGCATATACATCTATAACGTCATATATCCTAGCCTAAGGCAACCTAACATCTCGGATGTAACATTTGACAACATTCCAGGTGTGTCGGTCCCTACGTCTCGGTGGTAACGTTACATGCGTCTATAACGTTATATATCCTAACCTAAGGCAACCAAACATCTCGGATGTAACATTTGACAACATTCCAGGCATGTCGGTCCCTACGTCTCGGTGGTAACATTATATGCGTCTATAACGTTATATATCCTTATCTAAGGCAACCTAACATCTCGGATGCAATATTTGACAACATTCCTAGCCTGTCGAACCCTACTTCTCGGAGGGAACAGTATATGCGTCTATAACGTTATATATCCTAACCTAGGGCAACCTAACATCTCGGATGTAATATTCTACAACCTTCCAGGCGTGTCAGACCCTACTTCTCGGTGGGAAAATTATATGCGTCTATAACGTTGTATATCCTTATCTAAGGCAACCTAACATCTCGGATGCAATATTTGACAACATTCCTGGCCTGTCGAACCCTACATCTCGGAGGGAACAGTATATACGTCTATAGCGGTATATATCCTAATCTAAGGCAACCTAACATCTCGTATGCAATATTTGACAACATTCCTGGCCTGTCGAACCCTACTTCTCGGAGGGAACAGTATATATGTCTATAACGTTATATATCCTAACCGAAGGCAACCTGACATCTCGGAAGTAATATTCTACATCATTCCAGGCGTGTCGGACACTACTTCTCGGTGGGAACATTATATGAGTCTATAACGTTGTATATCATAATCTAAGGCAACCTATTATCTCAGACGTAATATTGTACAATATTCCTCGCGTGTCGGTGCATACTTTTCGGTGGGAATATTATATGCGTCCATAACGGTCGATATCGTAATCTAAGGCAATCTAACATCTCGGATGCAATATTTGACAACATGCCTTGCCTGTCGAACCCTACTTCTCGGAGGGAACAGTATGTACGTCTATAACGTTATATATCCTAACCTAAGGCAACCTAACATCTCGGATGTAATATTCTAGAACCTTCCAGGCGTGTTGGACCTTACTTCTCGGTGGTAACATGATATGCGTCTATAACGTTGCATATCCTAATCTAAGGCAACCTAACATCTCGGATGCAATATTTGACAACATTCCTGGCCTGTCGAACCCTACTGCTCGGAGGGAACAGTATATACGTCTATAACGGTATATATCCTAATCTAAGGCAACCTAACATCTCGGATGAAATATGTGACAACATTCCTGGCCTGTCGAACCCTACATCTCGGAGGGAACAGTATATACGTCTATAACGTCATATATCCTAACCTAAGGCAACCTAACATCTCGGATATAACATTTGACAACATTCCAGGGGTGTTGGAACCTTACGTCTCGGTGGTAACATTACGTGCGTCTATAACGTTATATATGCTAACCTAAGGCAACCTAACATCTCGGATGCAATATTTCACAACATTCCTGGCCTGTCGAACCCTATTTCTCGGAGGGAACAGTATATACGTCTATAACGTTATATATCCTAACCTAAGGCAACCTGACATCTCGGATGCATTATTCTACAACATTCCAGGCGTGTCGGACCCTACTTCTCGGTGGGAACATTATATGCGTCTATAACGTTGTATATCCTAATCTAAGGCAACCTAACATCTCGGATGCAATATTTGACAACATTCCTGGTCTGTCGAACCCTACATCTCGGAGGGAACAGTATATACGTCTATAGCGGTATATATCCTAATCTAAGGCCACCTAACATCTCGTATGTAATATTTGACAACATTCCTGGCGTGTCGAACCCTACTTCTCGGTGGGAACAGTATATACGTCTATAACGTTATATATCCTAACGTAAGGCAACCTAACATCTCGGATGTAATATTTGACAACATTCCTGTCGTGTCGGACCCTACTTCTCGGTGGGAACAGTATATACGTCTGTAACGTCATATATCCTAACCTAAGGCAACCTAACATCTCCGATATTACATTTGACAACATTCCCGGCGTGTTGGAACCCTACGTCTCGGTGGTAACATTACGTGCGTCTATAACGTTATATATGCTAACCTAAGGCAACCTAACATCTCGGATGCAATATTTGACAACATTCCTGGCCTGTCAATCCCTACTTCTCGGAGGGAACAGCATATACGTCTATAACGTCATATATCCTAACCTAAGGCAACCTAACATCTCGGATGTAACATTTGACAACATTCCAGGTGTGTCGGTCCCTACGTCTCGGTGGTAACGTTACATGCGTCTATAACGTTATATATCCTAACCTAAGGCAACCTAACATCTCGGATGTAACATTTGACAACATTCCAGGCATGTCGGTCCCTACGTCTCGGTGGTAACATTATATGCGTCTATAACGTTATATATCCTTATCTAAGGCAACCTATCATCTCGGATGCAATATTTGACAACATTCCTAGCCTGTCGAACCCTACTTCTCGGAGGGAACAGTATATACGTCTATAACGTTATATATCCTAACCTAAGGCAACCTGACATCTCGGATGTAATATTCTACATCATTCCAGGCGTGTCGGACCCTACTTCTCGGTGGGAACATTATATGCGTTTATAACGTTGTATATCCTAATCTAAGGCAACCTAACATCTCGGATGCAATATTTGACAACATTCCTGGCCTGTCGAACCCTACATCTCGGAGGGAACAGTATATACGTCTATAGCGGTATATATCCTAATCTAAGGCCATCTAACATCTCGTATGTAATATTTGACAACATTCCTGGCGTGTCGAACCCTACTTCTCGGTGGGAACAGTATATACGTCTATAACGTTATATATCCTAACGTAAGGCAACCTAACATCTCGGATGTAATATTTGACAACATTCCTGTCGTGTCGGACCCTACTTCTCGGTGGGAACAGTATATACGTCTGTAACGTCATATATCCTAACCTAAGGCAACCTAACATCTCCGATATAACATTTGACAACATTCCCGGCGTGTTGGAACCCTACGTCTCGGTGGTAACATTACATGCGTCTATAACGTTATATATCCTAACCTAAGGCCACCTAACATCTCGTATGTAATATTTGACAACATTCCTGGCGTGTCGAACCCTACTTCTCGTTGGGAACAGTATATGCGTCTATAACGTTATATATCCTAACCTAAGGCAACCTAACATCTCGGATGTAATATTTGACAACATTCCTGGCGTGTCGGACCCTACTTCTCGGTGGGAACAGTATATACGTCTGTAACGTCATATATCCTAACCTAAGGCAACCTAACATCTCGGATGCAATATTTGACAACATTCCTGGCCTGTCGAACCCTACTTCTCGGAGGGAACAGCATATACATCTATAACGTCATATATCCTAATCTTAGGCAACCTAACATCTCGGATGTAACATTTGACAACATTCCAGGCGTGTCGGTCCCTACGTCTCGGTGATAACATTACATGCGTCTATAGCGGTATATATCCTAATCTTAGGCAACCTAACATCTCGGATATAACATTTGACAACATTCCAGGCGTGTTGGAACCCTACGTCTCGGTGGTAACATTACGTGCGTCTATAACGTTGTATATGCTAACCTAAGGCAACCTAACATCTCGGATGCAATATTTGACAACATTCCTGGCCTGTCGAACCCTATTTCTCGGAGGGAACAGTATATACGTCTATAACGTTATATATCCTAACCTCAGGCAACCTGACATCTCGGATGTATTATTCTACAACATTCCAGGCGTGTCGGACCCTACTTCTCGGTGGGAACATTATATGCGTCTATAACGTTGTATATCCTAATCTAAGGCAACCTAACATCTCGGATGCAATATTTGACAACATTCCTGGCCTGTGAAACCCTACTTCTCGGAGGGAACAGCATATACATCTATAACGTCATATATCCTAGCCTAAGGCAACCTAACATCTCGGATGTAACATTTGACAACATTCCAGGCGTGTCGGTCCCTACGTCTCGGTGGTAACATTACATGCGTCCATAACGGTATATATCCTAATCTTAGGCAACCTAACATCTCGGATGTAACATTTGACAACATTCCAGGCGTGTCGGTCCCTACGTCTCGGTGATAACATTACATGCGTCTATAGCGGTATATATCCTAATCTTAGGCAACCTAACATCTCGGATGTAACATTTTACAACATTCCTGGCGTGTTGGACCCTACTTCTCGGTGGGAACAGTATATACGTCTATAACGTTATATATCCTAACCTAAGGCAACCTAACATCTCGGATGTAACATTTGACAACATTCCAGGCATGTCGGTCCCTACGTCTCGGTGGTAACATTATATGCGTCTATAACGTTATATATCCTTATCTAAGGCAACCTATCACCTCGGATGCAATATTTGACAACATTCCTAGCCTGTCGAACCCTACTTCTCGGAGGGAACAGTATATACGTCTATAACGTTATATATCCTAACCTAAGGCAACCTGACATCTCGGATGTAATATTCTACATCATTCCAGGCCTGTCGGACCCTACTTCTCGGTGGGAACATTATATGCGACTATAGCGGTATATATCCTAATCTTAGGCAACCTAACATCTCGGATGTAACATTTTACAACATTCCAGGCCTGTCGGTCCCTACGTCTCGGTGGTAATATTACATGCGTCTATAACGTTATATATCCTAACCTAAGGCCACCTAACATCTCGTATGTAATATTTGACAACATTCCTGGCGTGTCGAACCCTACTTCTCGGTGGGAACAGTATATACGTCTATAACGTTATATATCCTATCCTAAGGCAACCTAACATCTCGGATGTGATATTTCACAACATTCCTGGCGTGTCAGACCCTACTTCTCGGTGGGAACAGTATATACGTCTGTAACGTCATATATCCTAACCTAAGGCAACCTAACATCTCGGATGCAATATTTGACAACATTCCTGGCCTGTCGAACCCTACTTCTCGGAGGGAACAGCATATACATCTATAACGTCATATATCCTAGCCTAAGGCAACCTAACATCTCGGATGTAACATTTGACAACATTCCAGGCATGTCGGTCCCTACGTCTCGGTGGTAACATTCCATGCGTCTATAACGGTATATATCCTAATCTTAGGCAACCTAACATCTCGGATGTAACATTTGACAACATTCCAGGCGTGTCGGTCCCTACGTCTCGGTGATAACATTACATGCGTCTATAGCGGTATATATCCTAATCTTAGGCAACCTAACATCTCGGATGTAACATTTTACAACATTCCTGGCGTGTCGGAACCTACTTCTCGGTGGGAACAGTATATACGTCTATAACGTTATATATACTCACCTAAGGCATCCTAACATCTCGGATGTAATATTTGACAACATTCCTGGCGTGTCGGTCACTACTTCTCGGTGGGAACAGTATATACGTCTGTAACGTCATATATCATAACCTAAGGCAACCTAACATCTCGGATGCAATATTTCACAACATTCCTGGCCTGTCGAACCCTACTTCTCGGAGGGAACAGCATATACATCTATAGCGTCATATATCCTAGCCTAAGGCAACCTAACATCTCGGATGTAACATTTGACAACATTCCAGGTGTGTCGGTCCCTACGTCTCGGTGGTAACGTTACATGCGTCTATAACGTTATATATCCTAACCTAAGGCAACCTAACATCTCGGATGTAACATTTGACAACATTCCAGGCATGTCGGTCCCTACGTCTCGGTAGTAACATTATATGCGTCTATAACGTTATATATCCTTATCTAAGGCAACCTAACATCGCGGATGCAATATTTGACAACATTCCTAGCCTGTCGAACCCTACTTATCGGAGGGAACAGTATATACGTCTATAACGTTATATATCCTAACCTAGGGCAACCTAACATCTCGGATGTAATATTCTACAACCTTCCAGGCGTGTCGGACCGTACTTCTCGGTGGGAACATTATATGCGTCTACAACGTTGTATATCCTTATCTAAGGCAACCTAACATCTCGGATGCAATATTTGACAACATTCCTGGCCTGTCGTACCCTACATCTCGGAGGGAACAGTATATACGTCTGTAACGTCATATATCCTAACCTAAGGCAACTTAACATCTCGGATATAACATTTGACAACATTCCCGGCGTGTTGGAACCCTACGTCTCGGTGGTAACATTACGTGCGTCTATAACGTTATATATGCTAACCTAAGGCAACCTGAGATCTCGGATGCAATATTTGACAACATTCCTGGCCTCTCAAACCCTACTTCTCGGAGGGAACGGCATATACGTCTATAACGTCATATATCCTAACCTAGGGCAACCTAACATCTCGGATGTAACATTTGACAACATTCCAGGTGTGTCGGTCCCTACGTCTCGGTGGTAACGTTACATGCGTCTATAACGTTATATATCCTAACCTAAGGCAACCTAACATCTCGGATGTAACATTTGACAACATTCCAGGCATGTCGGTCCCTACGCCTCGGTGGTAACATTATATGCGTCTATAACGTTATATATCCTTATCTAAGGCCACCTAACATCTCGTATGTAATATTTGACAACATTCCTGGCGTGTCGAACCCTACTTCTCGGTGGGAACAGTATATACGTCTAAAACGTTATATATCCTAACCTAAGGCCACCTAACATCTCGTATGTAATATTTGACAATATTCCTGGCGTGTCGGTCCCTACGTCTCGGTGGTAACATTCCATGCGTCTATAGCGGTATATATCCTAATCTTAGGCAACCTAACATCTCGGATGTAACATTTTACAACATTCCAGGCCTGTCGGTCCCTACGTCTCGGTGGTAACATTACATGCGTCTATAACGTTATATAACCTAACCTAAGGCCACCTAACATCTCGTATGTAATATTTGACAACATTCCTGGCGTGTCGAACCCTACTTCTCGGTGGGAACAGTATATACGTCTATAACGTTATATATCCTAACCTAAGGCAACCTAACATCTCGGATGTAATATTTGATAACATTCCTGGCTTGTCGGACCCTACTTCTCGGTGGGAACAGTATATACGTCTGTAACGTCATATATCCTAACATAAGGCAACCTAACATCTCGGATATAACATTTGACAACATTCCAGGCGTGTTGGAACCCTACGTCTCTGTGGTAACATTACGTGCATCTATAACGCTATATATGCTAACCTAAGGCAACCTAACATCTCGGATGCAATATTTGACAACATACCTGTCCTGTCGAACCCTATTTCTCGGAGGGAACAGTATATACGTCTATAACGTTATATATCCTAACCTAAGGCAACCTGACATCTCGGATGTATTATTCTACAACATTCCAGGCGTGTCGGACCCTACTTCTCGGTGGGAACATTATATGCGTCTATAACGTTGTATATCCTAATCTAAGGCAACCTAACATCTCGGATGCAATATTTGACAACATTCCTGGCCTGTCAAACCCTACTTCTCGGAGGGAACAGCATATACATCTATAACGTCATATATCCTAGCCTAAGGCAACCTAACATCTCGGATGTAACATTTGACAACATTCCAGGCGTGTCGGTCCCTACGTCTCGGTGGTAACATTACATGCGTCTATAACGGTATATATCCTAATCTTAGGCAACCTAACATCTCGGATGTAACATTTGACAACATTCCAGGCGTGTCGGTCCCTACGTCTCGGTGATAACATTACATGCGTCTATAGCGGTATATATCCTAATCTTAGGCAACCTAACATCTCGGATGTAACATTTTACAACATACCTGGCGTGTCGGACCCTACTTCTCGGTGGGAACAGTATATACGTCTGTAACGTCATATATCCTAACCTAAGGCAACCTAACATCTCGGATATAACATTTGACAACATTCCAGGGGTGTTGGAACCTTACGTCTCGGTGGTAACATTACGTGCGTCTATAACGTTATATATGCTAACCTAAGGCAACCTAACATCTCGGATGCAATATTTCACAACATTCCTGGCCTGTCGAACCCTATTTCTCGGAGGGAACAGTATATACGTCTATAACGTTATATATCCTAACCTAAGGCAACCTGACATCTCGGATGTATTATTCTACAACATTCCAGGCGTGTCGGACCCTACTTCTCGGTGGGAACATTATATGCGTCTATAACGTTGTATATCCTAATCTAAGGCAACCTAACATCTCGGATGCAATATTTGACAACATTCCTGGTCTGTCGAACCCTACATCTCGGAGGGAACAGTATATACGTCTATAGCGGTATATATCCTAATCTAAGGCCACCTAACATCTCGTATGTAATATTTGACAACATTCCTGGCGTGTCGAACCCTACTTCTCGGTGGGAACAGTATATACGTCTATAACGTTATATATCCTAACGTAAGGCAACCTAACATCTCGGATGTAATATTTGACAACATTCCTGTCGTGTCGGACCCTACTTCTCGGTGGGAACAGTATATACGTCTGTAACGTCATATATCCTAACCTAAGGCAACCTAACATCTCCGATATAACATTTGACAACATTCCCGGCGTGTTGGAACCCTACGTCTCGGTGGTAACATTACGTGCGTCTATAACGTTATATATGCTAACCTAAGGCAACCTAACATCTCGGATGCAATATTTGACAACATTCCTGGCCTGTCAAACCCTACTTCTCGGAGGGAACAGCATATACGTCTATAACGTCATATATCCTAACCTAAGGCAACCTAACATCTCGGATGTAACATTTGACAACATTCCAGGTGTGTCGGTCCCTACGTCTCGGTGGTAACGTTACATGCGTCTATAACGTTATATATCCTAACCTAAGGCAACCTAACATCTCGGATGTAACATTTGACAACATTCCAGGCATGTCGGTCCCTACGTCTCGGTGGTAACATTATATGCGTCTATAACGTTATATATCCTTATCTAAGGCAACCTATCATCTCGGATGCAATATTTGACAACATTCCTAGCCTGTCGAACCCTACTTCTCGGAGGGAACAGTATATACGTCTATAACGTTATATATCCTAAGCTAAGGCAACCTGACATCTCGGATGTAATATTCTACATCATTCCAGGCGTGTCGGACCCTACTTCTCGGTGGGAACATTATATGCGTCTATAGCGGTATATATCCTAATCTTAGGCAACCTAACATCTCGGATGTAACATTTTACAACATTCCAGGCCTGTCGGTCCCTACGTCTCGGTGGTAACATTACATGCGTCTATAACGTTATATATCCTAACCTAAGGCCACCTAACATCTCGTATGTAATATTTGACAACATTCCTGGCGTGTCGAACCCTACTTCTCGGTGGGAACAGTATATACGTCTGTAACGTCATATATCCTAACCTAAGGCAACCTAACATCTCGGATGCAATATTTGACAACATTCCTGGCCTGTCGAACCCTACTTCTCGGAGGGAACAGCATATACATCTATAACGTCATATATCCTAGCCTAAGGCAACCTAACATCTCGGATGTAACATTTGACAACATTCCAGGCATGTCGGTCCCTACGTCTCGGTGGTAACATTATATGCGTCTATAACGTTATATATCCTTATCTAAGGCAACCTATCATCTCGGATGCAATATTTGACAACATTCCTAGCCTGTCGAACCCTACTTCTCGGAGGGAACAGTATATACGTCTATAACGTTATATATCCTAACCTAAGGCAACCTGACATCTCGGATGTAATATTCTACATCATTCCAGGCGTGTCGGACCCTACTTCTCGGTGGGAACATTATATGCGTTTATAACGTTGTATATCCTAATCTAAGGCAACCTAACATCTCGGATGCAATATTTGACAACATTCCTGGCCTGTCGAACCCTACATCTCGGAGGGAACAGTATATACGTCTATAGCGGTATATATCCTAATCTAAGGCCATCTAACATCTCGTATGTAATATTTGACAACATTCCTGGCGTGTCGAACCCTACATCTCGGTGGGAACAGTATATACGTCTATAACGTTATATATCCTAACGTAAGGCAACCTAACATCTCGGATGTAATATTTGACAACATTCCTGTCGTGTCGGACCCTACTTCTCGGTGGGAACAGTATATACGTCTGTAACGTCATATATCCTAACCTAAGGCAACCTAACATCTCCGATATAACATTTGACAACATTCCCGGCGTGTTGGAACCCTACGTCTCGGTGGTAACATTACATGCGTCTATAACGTTATATATCCTAACCTAAGGCCACCTAACATCTCGTATGTAATATTTGACAACATTCCTGGCGTGTCGAACCCTACTTCTCGTTGGGAACAGTATATGCGTCTATAACGTTATATATCCTAACCTAAGGCAACCTAACATCTCGGATGTAATATTTGACAACATTCCTGGCGTGTCGGACCCTACTTCTCGGTGGGAACAGTATATACGTCTGTAACGTCATATATCCTAACCTAAGGCAACCTAACATCTCGGATGCAATATTTGACAACATTCCTGGCCTGTCGAACCCTACTTCTCGGAGGGAACAGCATATACATCTATAACGTCATATATCCTAATCTTAGGCAACCTAACATCTCGGATGTAACATTTGACAACATTCCAGGCGTGTCGGTCCCTACGTCTCGGTGATAACATTACATGCGTCTATAGCGGTATATATCCTAATCTTAGGCAACCTAACATCTCGGATATAACATTTGACAACATTCCAGGCGTGTTGGAACCCTACGTCTCGGTGGTAACATTACGTGCGTCTATAACGTTGTATATGCTAACCTAAGGCAACCTAACATCTCGGATGCAATATTTGACAACATTCCTGGCCTGTCGAACCCTATTTCTCGGAGGGAACAGTATATACGTCTATAACGTTATATATCCTAACCTAAGGCAACCTGACATCTCGGATGTATTATTCTACAACATTCCAGGCGTGTCGGACCCTACTTCTCGGTGGGAACATTATATGCGTCTATAACGTTGTATATCCTAATCTAAGGCAACCTAACATCTCGGATGCAATATTTGACAACATTCCTGGCCTGTGAAACCCTACTTCTCGGAGGGAACAGCATATACATCTATAACGTCATATATCCTAGCCTAAGGCAACCTAACATCTCGGATGTAACATTTGACAACATTCCAGGCGTGTCGGTCCCTACGTCTCGGTGGTAACATTACATGCGTCTATAACGGTATATATCCTAATCTTAGGCAACCTAACATCTCGGATGTAACATTTGACAACATTCCAGGCGTGTCGGTCCCTACGTCTCGGTGATAACATTACATGCGTCTATAGCGGTATATATCCTAATCTTAGGCAACCTAACATCTCGGATGTAACATTTTACAACATTCCTGGCGTGTTGGACCCTACTTCTCGGTGGGAACAGTATATACGTCTATAACGTTATATATCCTAACCTAAGGCAACCTAACATCTCGGATGTAACATTTGACAACATTCCAGGCATGTCGGTCCCTACGTCTCGGTGGTAACATTATATGCGTCTATAACGTTATATATCCTTATCTAAGGCAACCTATCACCTCGGATGCAATATTTGACAACATTCCTAGCCTGTCGAACCCTACTTCTCGGAGGGAACAGTATATACGTCTATAACGTTATATATCCTAACCTAAGGCAACCTGACATCTCGGATGTAATATTCTACATCATTCCAGGCCTGTCGGACCCTACTTCTCGGTGGGAACATTATATGCGACTATAGCGGTATATATCCTAATCTTAGGCAACCTAACATCTCGGATGTAACATTTTACAACATTCCAGGCCTGTCGGTCCCTACGTCTCGGTGGTAATATTACATGCGTCTATAACGTTATATATCCTAACCTAAGGCCACCTAACATCTCGTATGTAATATTTGACAACATTCCTGGCGTGTCGAACCCTACTTCTCGGTGGGAACAGTATATACGTCTATAACGTTATATATCCTATCCTAAGGCAACCTAACATCTCGGATGTGATATTTCACAACATTCCTGGCGTGTCAGACCCTACTTCTCGGTGGGAACAGTATATACGTCTGTAACGTCATATATCCTAACCTAAGGCAACCTAACATCTCGGATGCAATATTTGACAACATTCCTGGCCTGTCGAACCCTACTTCTCGGAGGGAACAGCATATACATCTATAACGTCATATATCCTAGCCTAAGGCAACCTAACATCTCGGATGTAACATTTGACAACATTCCAGGCATGTCGGTCCCTACGTCTCGGTGGTAACATTACATGCGTCTATAACGGTATATATCCTAATCTTAGGCAACCTAACATCTCGGATGTAACATTTGACAACATTCCAGGCGTGTCGGTCCCTACGTCTCGGTGATAACATTACATGCGTCTATAGCGGTATATATCCTAATCTTAGGCAACCTAACATCTCGGATGTAACATTTTACAACATTCCTGGCGTGTCGGACCCTACTTCTCGGTGGGAACAGTATATACGTCTATAACGTTATATATACTCACCTAAGGCATCCTAACATCTCGGATGTAATATTTGACAACATTCCTGGCGTGTCGGTCACTACTTCTCGGTGGGAACAGTATATACGTCTGTAACGTCATATATCATAACCTAAGGCAACCTAACATCTCGGATGCAATATTTCACAACATTCCTGGCCTGTCGAACCCTACTTCTCGGAGGGAACAGCATATACATCTATAGCGTCATATATCCTAGCCTAAGGCAACCTAACATCTCGGATGTAACATTTGACAACATTCCAGGTGTGTCGGTCCCTACGTCTCGGTGGTAACGTTACATGCGTCTATAACGTTATATATCCTAACCTAAGGCAACCTAACATCTCGGATGTAACATTTGACAACATTCCAGGCATGTCGGTCCCTACGTCTCGGTGGTAACATTATATGCGTTTATAACGTTATATATCCTTATCTAAGGCAACCTAACATCTCGGATGCAATATTTGACAACATTCCTAGCCTGTCGAACCCTACTTATCGGAGGGAACAGTGTATACGTCTATAACGTTATATATCCTAACCTAGGGCAACCTAACATCTCGGATGTAATATTCTACAACCTTCCAGGCGTGTCGGACCGTACTTCTCGGTGGGAACATTATATGCGTCTATAACGTTGTATATCCTTATCTAAGGCAACCTAACATCTCGGATGCAATATTTGACAACATTCCTGGCCTGTCGTACCCTACATCTCGGAGGGAACAGTATATACGTCTGTAACGTCATATATCCTAACCTAAGGCAACTTAACATCTCGGATATAACATTTGACAACATTCCCGGCGTGTTGGAACCCTACGTCTCGGTGGTAACATTACGTGCGTCTATAACGTTATATATGCTAACCTAAGGCAACCTGAGATCTCGGATGCAATATTTGACAACATTCCTGGCCTCTCAAACCCTACTTCTCGGAGGGAACGGCATATACGTCTATAACGTCATATATCCTAACCTAGGGCAACCTAACATCTCGGATGTAACATTTGACAACATTCCAGGTGTGTCGGTCCCTACGTCTCGGTGGTAACGTTACATGCGTCTATAACGTTATATATCCTAACCTAAGGCAACCTAACATCTCGGATGTAACATTTGACAACATTCCAGGCATGTCGGTCCCTACGTCTCGGTGGTAACATTATATGCGTCTATAACGTTATATATCCTTATCTAAGGCAACCTAACATCTCGGATGCAATATTTGACAACATTCCTAGCCTGTCGAACCCTACTTCTCGGAGGGAACAGTATATACGTCTATAACGTTATATATCCTAACCTAAGGCAACCTGACATCTCGGATGTAATATTCTACATCATTCCAGGCGTGTCGGACCCTACTTCTCGGTGGGAACATTATATGCGTCTATAACGTTGTATATACTTATCTACGGCAACCTAACATCCCGGATGTAACATTTGACAACATTCCAGGCGTGTCGGTCCCCACGTCTCGGTGGTAACATTACATGCGTCTATAACGTTATATATCCTAACCTAAGGCAACCTAACATCTCGGATGCAATATTTGACAACATTCCTGGCCTGTCGAACCCTACATCTCGGAGGGAACAGTATATACGTCTATAGCGGTATATATCCTAACCTAAGGCCACCTAACATCTCGTATGTAATATTTGACAACATTCCAGGCGTGTCGAACCCTACTTCTCGGTGGGAACAGTATATACGTCTATAACGTTATATATCCTAACCTAAGGCAACCTAACATCTCGGATGTAATATTTGACAACATTCCTGGCGTGTCGGACCCTACTTCTCGGTGGGAACAGTATATACGTCTGTAACGTCATATATCCTAACCTAAGGCAACCTAACATCTCGGATGCAATATTTGACAACATTCCTGGCCTGTCGAACCCTACATCTCGGAGGGAACAGTATATACGTCTATAGCGGTATATATCCTAATCTAAGGCCACCTAACATCTCGTATGTAATATTTGACAACATTCCTGGCGTGTCGAACCCTACTTCTCGGTGGGAACAGTATATACGTCTATAACGTTATATATCCTAACGTAAGGCAACCTAACATCTCGGATGTAATATTTGACAACATTCCTGTCGTGTCGGACCCTACTTCTCGGTGGGAACAGTATATACGTCTGTAACGTCATATATCCTAACCTAAGGCAACCTAACATCTCCGATATAACATTTGACAACATTCCCGGCGTGTTGGAACCCTACGTCTCGGTGGTAACATTACATGCGTCTATAACGTTATATATCCTAACCTAAGGCCACCTAACATCTCGTATGTAATATTTGACAACATTTCTGGCGTGTCGAACCCTACTTCTCGGTGGGAACAGTATATACGTCTATAACGTTATATATCCTAACCTAAGGCAACCTAACATCTCGGATGTAATATTTGACAACATTCCAGGTGTGTCGGTCCCTACGTCTCGGTGGTAACGTTACATGCGTCTATAACGTTATATATCCTAACCTAAGGCTACCTAACATCTCGGATGTAACATTTGACAACATTCCAGGCATGTCGGTCCCTACGTCTCGGTGGTAACATTATATGCGTCTATAACGTTATATATCCTTATCTAAGGCAACCTATCATCTCGGATGCAATATTTGACAACATTCCTAGCCTGTCGAACCCTACTTCTCGGAGGGAACAGTATATACGTCTATAACGTTATATATCCTAACCTAAGGCAACCTGACATCTCGGATGTAATATTCTACATCACTCCAGGCGTGTCGGACCCTACTTCTCGGTGGCAACATTATATGCGTCTATAACGTTGTATATCCTAATCTAAGGCAACCTAACATCTCGGATGCAATATTTGACAACATTCCTGGCCTGTCGAACCCTACATCTCGGAGGGAACAGTATATACGTCTATAGCGGTATATATCCTAATCTAAGGCCACCTAACATCTCGTATGTAATATTTGACAACATTCCTGGCGTGTCGAACCCTACTTCTCGGTGGGAACAGTATATACGTCTATAACGTTATATATCCTAACCTAAGGCAACCTAACATCTCGGATGTAATATTTGACAACATTCCTGGCGTGTCGGACCCTACTTCTCGGTGGGAACAGTATATACGTCTGTAACGTCATATATCCTAACCTAAGGCAACCTAACATCTCGGATGCAATATTTGACAACATTCCTGGCCTGTCGAACCCTACTTCTCGGAGGGAACAGCATATACATCTATAACGTCATATATACTAGCCTAAGGCAACCTAACATCTCGGATGTAACATTCGACAACATTCCAGGCGTGTCGGTCCCTACGTCTCGGTGATAACATTACATGCGTCTATAGCGGTATATATCCTAATCTTAGGCAACCTAACATCTCGGATATAACATTTGACAACATTCCAGGCGTGTTGGAACCCTACGTCTCGGTGGTAACATTACGTGCGTCTATAACGTTATATATGCTAACCTAAGGCAACCTAACTTCTCGGATGCAATATTTGACAACATTCCTGACCTGTCGAACCCTATTTCTCGGAGGGAACAGTATATACGTCTATAACGTCATATATCCTAACCTAAGGCAACCTAACATCTCGGATGTAACATTTGACAACATTCCAGGCATGTCGGTCCTTACGTCTCGGTGGTAACATTATATGCGTCTATAACGTTATATATCCTTATCTAAGGCAACCTATCATCTCGGATGCAATATTTGACAACATTCCTAGCCTGTCGAACCCTACTTCTCGGAGGGAACAGTATATACGTCTATAACGTTATATATCCTAAGCTAAGGCAACCTGACATCTCGGATGTAATATTCTACATCATTCCAGGCGTGTCGGACCCTACTTCTCGGTGGGAACATTATATGCGTCTATAGCGGTATATATCCTAATCTTAGGCAACCTAACATCTCGGATGTAACATTTTACAACATTCCAGGCCTGTCGGTCCCTACGTCTCGGTGGTAACATTACATGCGTCTATAACGTTATATATCCTAACCTAAGGCCACCTAACATCTCGTATGTAATATTTGACAACATTCCTGGCGTGTCGAACCCTACTTCTCGGTGGGAACAGTATATACGTCTGTAACGTCATATATCCTAACCTAAGGCAACCTAACATCTCGGATGCAATATTTGACAACATTCCTGGCCTGTCGAACCCTACTTCTCGGAGGGAACAGCATATACATCTATAACGTCATATATCCTAGCCTAAGGCAACCTAACATCTCGGATGTAACATTTGACAACATTCCAGGCATGTCGGTCCCTACGTCTCGGTGGTAACATTATATGCGTCTATAACGTTATATATCCTTATCTAAGGCAACCTATCATCTCGGATGCAATATTTGACAACATTCCTAGCCTGTCGAACCCTACTTCTCGGAGGGAACAGTATATACGTCTATAACGTTATATATCCTAAGCTAAGGCAACCTGACATCTCGGATGTAATATTCTACATCATTCCAGGCGTGTCGGACCCTACTTCTCGGTGGGAACATTATATGCGTCTATAGCGGTATATATCCTAATCTTAGGCAACCTAACATCTCGGATGTAACATTTTACAACATTCCAGGCCTGTCGGTCCCTACGTCTCGGTGGTAACATTACATGCGTCTATAACGTTATATATCCTAACCTAAGGCCACCTAACATCTCGTATGTAATGTTTGACAACATTCCTGGCGTGTCGAACCCTACTTCTCGGTGGGAACAGTATATACGTCTGTAACGTCATATATCCTAACCTAAGGCAACCTAACATCTCGGATGCAATATTTGACAACATTCCTGGCCTGTCGAACCCTACTTCTCGGAGGGAACAGCATATACATCTATAACGTCATATATCCTAGCCTAAGGCAACCTAACATCTCGGATGTAACATTTGACAACATTCCAGGCGTGTCGGTCCCTACGTCTCGGTGGTAACATTACATGCGTCTATAACGGTATATATCCTAATCTTAGGCAACCTAACATCTCGGATGTAACATTTGACAACATTCCAGGCGTGTCGGTCCCTACGTCTCGGTGATAACATTACATGCGTCTATAGCGGTATATATCCTAATCTTAGGCAACCTAACATCTCGGATGTAACATTTTACAACATTCCTGGCGTGTCGGAACCTACTTCTCGGTGGGAACAGTATATACGTCTATAACGTTATATATCCTAACCTAAGGCAACCTAACATCTCGGATGTAACATTTGACAACATTCCAGGCATGTCGGTCCCTACGTCTCGGTGGTAACATTATATGCGTCTATAACGTTATATATCCTTATCTAAGGCAACCTATCACCTCGGATGCAATATTTGACAACATTCCTAGCCTGTCGAACCCTACTTCTCGGAGGGAACAGTATATACGTCTATAACGTTATATATCCTAACCTAAGGCAACCTGACAACTCGGATGTAATATTCTACATCATTCCAGGCCTGTCGGACCCTACTTCTCGGTGGGAACATTATATGCGACTATAGCGGTATATATCCTAATCTTAGGCAACCTAACATCTCGGATGTAACATTTTACAACATTCCAGGCCTGTCGGTCCCTACGTCTCGGTGGTAACATTACATGCGTCTATAACGTTATATATCCTAACCTAAGGCCACCTAACATCTCGTATGTAATATTTGACAACATTCCAGGCGTGTCGAACCCTACTTCTCGGTGGGAACAGTATATACGTCTATAACGTTATATATCCTAACCTAAGGCAACCTAACATCTCGGATGTAATATTTGACAACATTCCTGGCGTGTCGGACCCTACTTCTCGGTGGGAACAGTATATACGTCTGTAACGTCATATATCCTAACCTAAGGCAACCTAACATCTCGGATGCAATATTTGACAACATTCCTGGCCTGTCGAACCCTACATCTCGGAGGGAACAGTATATACGTCTATAGCGGTATATATCCTAATCTAAGGCCACCTAACATCTCGTATGTAATATTTGACAACATTCCTGGCGTGTCGAACCCTACTTCTCGGTGGGAACAGTATATACGTCTATAACGTTATATATCCTAACGTAAGGCAACCTAACATCTCCGATATAACATTTGACAACATTCCCGGCGTGTTGGAACCCTACGTCTCGGTGGTAACATTACATGCGTCTATAACGTTATATATCCTAACCTAAGGCCACCTAACATCTCGTATGTAATATTTGACAACATTTCTGGCGTGTCGAACCCTACTTCTCGGTGGGAACAGTATATACGTCTATAACGTTATATATCCTAACCTAAGGCAACCTAACATCTCGGATGTAACATTTGACAACATTCCAGGCGTGTCGGTCCCTACGTCTCGGTGATAACATTACATGCGTCTATAGCGGTATATATCCTAATCTTAGGCAACCTAACATCTCGGATGTAATATTTGACAACATTCCTGTCGTGTCGGACCCTACTTCTCGGTGGGAACAGTATATACGTCTGTAACGTCATATATCCTAACCTAAGGCAACCTAACATCTCCGATATAACATTTGACAACATTCCCGGCGTGTTGGAACCCTACGTCTCGGTGGTAACATTACATGCGTCTATAACGTTATATATCCTAACCTAAGGCCACCTAACATCTCGTATGTAATATTTGACAACATTTCTGGCGTGTCGAACCCTACTTCTCGGTGGGAACAGTATATACGTCTATAACGTTATATATCCTAACCTAAGGCAACCTAACATCTCGGATGTAATATTTGACAACATTCCAGGTGTGTCGGTCCCTACGTCTCGGTGGTAACGTTACATGCGTCTATAACGTTATATATCCTAACCTAAGGCTACCTAACATCTCGGATGTAACATTTGACAACATTCCAGGCATGTCGGTCCCTACGTCTCGGTGGTAACATTATATGCGTCTATAACGTTATATATCCTTATCTAAGGCAACCTATCATCTCGGATGCAATATTTGACAACATTCCTAGCCTGTCGAACCCTACTTCTCGGAGGGAACAGTATATACGTCTATAACGTTATATATCCTAACCTAAGGCAACCTGACATCTCGGATGTAATATTCTACATCACTCCAGGCGTGTCGGACCCTACTTCTCGGTGGCAACATTATATGCGTCTATAACGTTGTATATCCTAATCTAAGGCAACCTAACATCTCGGATGCAATATTTGACAACATTCCTGGCCTGTCGAACCCTACATCTCGGAGGGAACAGTATATACGTCTATAGCGGTATATATCCTAATCTAAGGCCACCTAACATCTCGTATGTAATATTTGACAACATTCCTGGCGTGTCGAACCCTACTTCTCGGTGGGAACAGTATATACGTCTATAACGTTATATATCCTAACCTAAGGCAACCTAACATCTCGGATGTAATATTTGACAACATTCCTGGCGTGTCGGACCCTACTTCTCGGTGGGAACAGTATATACGTCTGTAACGTCATATATCCTAACCTAAGGCAACCTAACATCTCGGATGCAATATTTGACAACATTCCTGGCCTGTCGAACCCTACTTCTCGGAGGGAACAGCATATACATCTATAACGTCATATATCCTAGCCTAAGACAACCTAACATCTCGGATGTAACATTCGACAACATTCCAGGCGTGTCGGTCCCTACGTCTCGGTGATAACATTACATGCGTCTATAGCGGTATATATCCTAATCTTAGGCAACCTAACATCTCGGATATAACATTTGACAACATTCCAGGCGTGTTGGAACCCTACGTCTCGGTGGTAACATTACGTGCGTCTATAACGTTATATATGCTAACCTAAGGCAACCTAACTTCTCGGATGCAATATTTGACAACATTCCTGACCTGTCGAACCCTATTTCTCGGAGGGAACAGTATATACGTCTATAACGTCATATATCCTAACCTAAGGCAACCTAACATCTCGGATGTAACATTTGACAACATTCCAGGCATGTCGGTCCTTACGTCTCGGTGGTAACATTATATGCGTCTATAACGTTATATATCCTTATCTAAGGCAACCTATCATCTCGGATGCAATATTTGACAACATTCCTAGCCTGTCGAACCCTACTTCTCGGAGGGAACAGTATATACGTCTATAACGTTATATATCCTAAGCTAAGGCAACCTGACATCTCGGATGTAATATTCTACATCATTCCAGGCGTGTCGGACCCTACTTCTCGGTGGGAACATTATATGCGTCTATAGCGGTATATATCCTAATCTTAGGCAACCTAACATCTCGGATGTAACATTTTACAACATTCCAGGCCTGTCGGTCCCTACGTCTCGGTGGTAATATTACATGCGTCTATAACGTTATATATCCTAACCTAAGGCCACCTAACATCTCGTATGTAATATTTGACAACATTCCTGGCGTGTCGAACCCTACTTCTCGGTGGGAACAGTATATACGTCTATAACGTTATATATCCTATCCTAAGGCAACCTAACATCTCGGATGTGATATTTCACAACATTCCTGGCGTGTCAGACCCTACTTCTCGGTGGGAACAGTATATACGTCTGTAACGTCATATATCCTAACCTAAGGCAACCTAACATCTCGGATGCAATATTTGACAACATTCCTGGCCTGTCGAACCCTACTTCTCGGAGGGAACAGCATATACATCTATAACGTCATATATCCTAGCCTAAGGCAACCTAACATCTCGGATGTAACATTTGACAACATTCCAGGCATGTCGGTCCCTACGTCTCGGTGGTAACATTACATGCGTCTATAACGGTATATATCCTAATCTTAGGCAACCTAACATCTCGGATGTAACATTTGACAACATTCCAGGCGTGTCGGTCCCTACGTCTCGGTGATAACATTACATGCGTTTATAGCGGTATATATCCTAATCTTAGGCAACCTAACATCTCGGATGTAACATTTTACAACATTCCTGGCGTGTCGGACCCTACTTCTCGGTGGGAACAGTATATACGTCTATAACGTTATATATACTCACCTAAGGCATCCTAACATCTCGGATGTAATATTTGACAACATTCCTGGCGTGTCGGTCACTACTTCTCGGTGGGAACAGTATATACGTCTGTAACGTCATATATCATAACCTAAGGCAACCTAACATCTCGGATGCAATATTTCACAACATTCCTGGCCTGTCGAATCCTACTTCTCGGAGGGAACAGCATATACATCTATAGCGTCATATATCCTAGCCTAAGGCAACCTAACATCTCGGATGTAACATTTGACAACATTCCAGGTGTGTCGGTCCCTACGTCTCGGTGGTAACGTTACATGCGTCTATAACGTTATATATCCTAACCTAAGGCAACCTAACATCTCGGATGTAACATTTGACAACATTCCAGGCATGTCGGTCCCTACGTCTCGGTGGTAACATTATATGCGTCTATAACGTTATATATCCTTATCTAAGGCAACCTAACATCTCGGATGCAATATTTGACAACATTCCTAGCCTGTCGAACCCTACTTATCGGAGGGAACAGTGTATACGTCTATAACGTTATATATCCTAACCTAGGGCAACCTAACATCTCGGATGTAATATTCTACAACCTTCCAGGCGTGTCGGACCGTACTTCTCGGTGGGAACATTATATGCGTCTATAACGTTGTATATCCTTATCTAAGGCAACCTAACATCTCGGATGCAATATTTGACAACATTCCTGGCCTGTCGTACCCTACATCTCGGAGGGAACAGTATATACGTCTGTAACGTCATATATCCTAACCTAAGGCAACTTAACATCTCGGATATAACATTTGACAACATTCCCGGCGTGTTGGAACCCTACGTCTCGGTGGTAACATTACGTGCGTCTATAACGTTATATATGCTAACCTAAGGCAACCTGAGATCTCGGATGCAATATTTGACAACATTCCTGGCCTCTCAAACCCTACTTCTCGGAGGGAACGGCATATACGTCTATAACGTCATATATCCTAACCTAGGGCAACCTAACATCTCGGATGTAACATTTGACAACATTCCAGGTGTGTCGGTCCCTACGTCTCGGTGGTAACGTTACATGCGTCTATAACGTTATATATCCTAACCTAAGGCAACCTAACATCTCGGATGTAACATTTGACAACATTCCAGGCATGTCGGTCCCTACGTCTCGGTGGTAACATTATATGCGTCTATAACGTTATATATCCTTATCTAAGGCAACCTAACATCTCGGATGCAATATTTGACAACATTCCTAGCCTGTCGAACCCTACTTCTCGGAGGGAACAGTATATACGTCTATAACGTTATATATCCTAACCTAAGGCAACCTGACATCTCGGATGTAATATTCTACATCATTCCAGGCGTGTCGGACCCTACTTCTCGGTGGGAACATTATATGCGTCTATAACGTTGTATATACTTATCTACGGCAACCTAACATCCCGGATGTAACATTTGACAACATTCCAGGCGTGTCGGTCCCCACGTCTCGGTGGTAACATTACATGCGTCTATAACGTTATATATCCTAACCTAAGGCAACCTAACATCTCGGATGCAATATTTGACAACATTCCTGGCCTGTCGAACCCTACATCTCGGAGGGAACAGTATATACGTCTATAGCGGTATATATCCTAACCTAAGGCCACCTAACATCTCGTATGTAATATTTGACAACATTCCAGGCGTGTCGAACCCTACTTCTCGGTGGGAACAGTATATACGTCTATAACGTTATATATCCTAACCTAAGGCAACCTAACATCTCGGATGTAATATTTGACAACATTCCTGGCGTGTCGGACCCTACTTCTCGGTGGGAACAGTATATACGTCTGTAACGTCATATATCCTAACCTAAGGCAACCTAACATCTCGGATGCAATATTTGACAACATTCCTGGCCTGTCGAACCCTACATCTCGGAGGGAACAGTATATACGTCTATAGCGGTATATATCCTAATCTAAGGCCACCTAACATCTCGTATGTAATATTTGACAACATTCCTGGCGTGTCGAACCCTACTTCTCGGTGGGAACAGTATATACGTCTATAACGTTATATATCCTAACGTAAGGCAACCTAACATCTCGGATGTAATATTTGACAACATTCCTGTCGTGTCGGACCCTACTTCTCGGTGGGAACAGTATATACGTCTGTAACGTCATATATCCTAACCTAAGGCAACCTAACATCTCCGATATAACATTTGACAACATTCCCGGCGTGTTGGAACCCTACGTCTCGGTGATAACATTACATGCGTCTATAACGTTATATATCCTAACCTAAGGCCACCTAACATCTCGTATGTAATATTTGACAACATTTCTGGCGTGTCGAACCCTACTTCTCGGTGGGAACAGTATATACGTCTATAACGTTATATATCCTAACCTAAGGCAACCTAACATCTCGGATGTAATATTTGACAACATTCCAGGTGTGTCGGTCCCTACGTCTCGGTGGTAACGTTACATGCGTCTATAACGTTATATATCCTAACCTAAGGCTACCTAACATCTCGGATGTAACATTTGACAACATTCCAGGCATGTCGGTCCCTACGTCTCGGTGGTAACATTATATGCGTCTATAACGTTATATATCCTTATCTAAGGCAACCTATCATCTCGGATGCAATATTTGACAACATTCCTAGCCTGTCGAACCCTACTTCTCGGAGGGAACAGTATATACGTCTATAACGTTATATATCCTAACCTAAGGCAACCTGACATCTCGGATGTAATATTCTACATCACTCCAGGCGTGTCGGACCCTACTTCTCGGTGGCAACATTATATGCGTCTATAACGTTGTATATCCTAATCTAAGGCAACCTAACATCTCGGATGCAATATTTGACAACATTCCTGGCCTGTCGAACCCTACATCTCGGAGGGAACAGTATATACGTCTATAGCGGTATATATCCTAATCTAAGGCCACCTAACATCTCGTATGTAATATTTGACAACATTCCTGGCGTGTCGAACCCTACTTCTCGGTGGGAACAGTATATACGTCTATAACGTTATATATCCTAACCTAAGGCAACCTAACATCTCGGATGTAATATTTGACAACATTCCTGGCGTGTCGGACCCTACTTCTCGGTGGGAACAGTATATACGTCTGTAACGTCATATATCCTAACCTAAGGCAACCTAACATCTCGGATGCAATATTTGACAACATTCCTGGCCTGTCGAACCCTACTTCTCGGAGGGAACAGCATATACATCTATAACGTCATATATCCTAGCCTAAGGCAACCTAACATCTCGGATGTAACATTCGACAACATTCCAGGCGTGTCGGTCCCTACGTCTCGGTGATAACATTACATGCGTCTATAGCGGTATATATCCTAATCTTAGGCAACCTAACATCTCGGATATAACATTTGACAACATTCCAGGCGTGTTGGAACCCTACGTCTCGGTGGTAACATTACGTGCGTCTATAACGTTATATATGCTAACCTAAGGCAACCTAACTTCTCGGATGCAATATTTGACAACATTCCTGACCTGTCGAACCCTATTTCTCGGAGGGAACAGTATATACGTCTATAACGTCATATATCCTAACCTAAGGCAACCTAACATCTCGGATGTAACATTTGACAACATTCCAGGCATGTCGGTCCTTACGTCTCGGTGGTAACATTATATGCGTCTATAACGTTATATATCCTTATCTAAGGCAACCTATCATCTCGGATGCAATATTTGACAACATTCCTAGCCTGTCGAACCCTACTTCTCGGAGGGAACAGTATATACGTCTATAACGTTATATATCCTAAGCTAAGGCAACCTGACATCTCGGATGTAATATTCTACATCATTCCAGGCGTGTCGGACCCTACTTCTCGGTGGGAACATTATATGCGTCTATAGCGGTATATATCCTAATCTTAGGCAACCTAACATCTCGGATGTAACATTTTACAACATTCCAGGCCTGTCGGTCCCTACGTCTCGGTGGTAACATTACATGCGTCTATAACGTTATATATCCTAACCTAAGGCCACCTAACATCTCGTATGTAATATTTGACAACATTCCTGGCGTGTCGAACCCTACTTCTCGGTGGGAACAGTATATACGTCTGTAACGTCATATATCCTAACCTAAGGCAACCTAACATCTCGGATGCAATATTTGACAACATTCCTGGCCTGTCGAACCCTACTTCTCGGAGGGAACAGCATATACATCTATAACGTCATATATCCTAGCCTAAGGCAACCTAACATCTCGGATGTAACATTTGACAACATTCCAGGCATGTCGGTCCCTACGTCTCGGTGGTAACATTATATGCGTCTATAACGTTATATATCCTTATCTAAGGCAACCTATCATCTCGGATGCAATATTTGACAACATTCCTAGCCTGTCGAACCCTACTTCTCGGAGGGAACAGTATATACGTCTATAACGTTATATATCCTAAGCTAAGGCAACCTGACATCTCGGATGTAATATTCTACATCATTCCAGGCGTGTCGGACCCTACTTCTCGGTGGGAACATTATATGCGTCTATAGCGGTATATATCCTAATCTTAGGCAACCTAACATCTCGGATGTAACATTTTACAACATTCCAGGCCTGTCGGTCCCTACGTCTCGGTGGTAACATTACATGCGTCTATAACGTTATATATCCTAACCTAAGGCCACCTAACATCTCGTATGTAATGTTTGACAACATTCCTGGCGTGTCGAACCCTACTTCTCGGTGGGAACAGTATATACGTCTGTAACGTCATATATCCTAACCTAAGGCAACCTAACATCTCGGATGCAATATTTGACAACATTCCTGGCCTGTCGAACCCTACTTCTCGGAGGGAACAGCATATACATCTATAACGTCATATATCCTAGCCTAAGGCAACCTAACATCTCGGATGTAACATTTGACAACATTCCAGGCGTGTCGGTCCCTACGTCTCGGTGGTAACATTACATGCGTCTATAACGGTATATATCCTAATCTTAGGCAACCTAACATCTCGGATGTAACATTTGACAACATTCCAGGCGTGTCGGTCCCTACGTCTCGGTGATAACATTACATGCGTCTATAGCGGTATATATCCTAATCTTAGGCAACCTAACATCTCGGATGTAACATTTTACAACATTCCTGGCGTGTCGGACCCTACTTCTCGGTGGGAACAGTATATACGTCTATAACGTTATATATCCTAACCTAAGGCAACCTAACATCTCGGATGTAACATTTGACAACATTCCAGGCATGTCGGTCCCTACGTCTCGGTGGTAACATTATATGCGTCTATAACGTTATATATCCTTATCTAAGGCAACCTATCACCTCGGATGCAATATTTGACAACATTCCTAGCCTGTCGAACCCTACTTCTCGGAGGGAACAGTATATACGTCTATAACGTTATATATCCTAACCTAAGGCAACCTGACAACTCGGATGTAATATTCTACATCATTCCAGGCCTGTCGGACCCTACTTCTCGGTGGGAACATTATATGCGACTATAGCGGTATATATCCTAATCTTAGGCAACCTAACATCTCGGATGTAACATTTTACAACATTCCAGGCCTGTCGGTCCCTACGTCTCGGTGGTAACATTACATGCGTCTATAACGTTATATATCCTAACCTAAGGCCACCTAACATCTCGTATGTAATATTTGACAACATTCCAGGCGTGTCGAACCCTACTTCTCGGTGGGAACAGTATATACGTCTATAACGTTATATATCCTAACCTAAGGCAACCTAACATCTCGGATGTAATATTTGACAACATTCCTGGCGTGTCGGACCCTACTTCTCGGTGGGAACAGTATATACGTCTGTAACGTCATATATCCTAACCTAAGGCAACCTAACATCTCGGATGCAATATTTGACAACATTCCTGGCCTGTCGAACCCTACATCTCGGAGGGAACAGTATATACGTCTATAGCGGTATATATCCTAATCTAAGGCCACCTAACATCTCGTATGTAATATTTGACAACATTCCTGGCGTGTCGAACCCTACTTCTCGGTGGGAACAGTATATACGTCTATAACGTTATATATCCTAACGTAAGGCAACCTAACATCTCCGATATAACATTTGACGACATTCCCGGCGTGTTGGGACCCTACGTCTCGGTGGTAACATTACATGCGTCTATAACGTTATATATCCTAACCTAAGGCCACCTAACATCTCGTATGTAATATTTGACAACATTTCTGGCGTGTCGAACCCTACTTCTCGGTGGGAACAGTATATACGTCTATAACGTTATATATCCTAACCTAAGGCAACCTAACATCTCGGATGTAATATTTGACAACATTCCAGGTGTGTCGGTCCCTACGTCTCGGTGGTAACGTTACATGCGTCTATAACGTTATATATCCTAACCTAAGGCTACCTAACATCTCGGATGTAACATTTGACAACATTCCAGGCATGTCGGTCCCTACGTCTCGGTGGTAACATTATATGCGTCTATAACGTTATATATCCTTATCTAAGGCAACCTATCATCTCGGATGCAATATTTGACAACATTCCTAGCCTGTCGAACCCTACTTCTCGGAGGGAACAGTATATGCGTCTATAACGTTATATATCCTAACCTAAGGCAACCTGACATCTCGGATGTAATATTCTACATCACTCCAGGCGTGTCGGACCCTACTTCTCGGTGGCAACATTATATGCGTCTATAACGTTGTATATCCTAATCTAAGGCAACCTAACATCTCGGATGCAATATTTGACAACATTCCTGGCCTGTCGAACCC